>JABEEN010000769.1:0-33270 GCA_013363205.1 Fusarium tuaranense | reverse complement strand
ATCATAGTCGATGGTCGTTGCCAACTATCCCTTGAAGAAGATTCGGTCCAGCGGAATTATGGGAAAATGTGACAGCCTATAAATCTCATGGTTTGCAAGCTTTTCTCATGGCCCTGTATGCGGGCAATGCAGGCGTGCAAGGAAAGGCACGGAGGAAATTTGGCTTTGAACGCAAATAATTCGTTGGCACTTTGTATGACTGACCACGGATCGCTCAGGGCAGATTTCCTTACGTCTCTCCAGAAAGAATATTCTACCCCCTTCACAACCAAAATGTGCCACATGTCGATTACAATTCTGCAACCGCGGCTTGGTGATGAATCTGGGGTCCCCACATGATCAACAGCCGTGACAGGCAATTCCCTGCATCCTTGAAACCAGCTCAGACAACTCATTGCATCAACAATTGGTTCAATCAAGGTGACGTCGTCGCGGCCGCCGGGCGCGTGGATTTCCCAAATGCAGCATCCAAGGGTGTCGAGCCAACATTATTCATGCTTGCTCGCTGAAAATGGCTTCTTATTTGCGAGCTTGTAAACTTTGCACGAATGAGAATCAGCTAATTTGCGACAGTCTGGCAAACATGTAAGCTTGACCCTGTATCTTTTGCGCTGCGCCGCCAGCTGGTGGAGTCATGCTGATCAAGGCATATGTTTCATTGTTGCAGTAACTGAGGGCGATACAACGTTGGGCGCAATGGTTTCGTTTCTAGTGCTGACGCTGAGCCACTGAATGAACAAACCTGCACGGCTATCTCGGGAGGACCGGGTTGTTATTGGCCTTGCTATATCTACAAGTAAATGACTAGCCCCGGTCATTTCAATTCTCTTCTTTTTGTGTTTGTTTGGCCCTTGACTTTGCATCATGTCGGACGCTCATCTTCCTAACTTTCACGACGACGTCACCCCGGGATGGGAGCCTTACAAATTCCCGAGAACTGGGCTTCCTGAAGCAATCAAGACTAAACCCGTGGAAGGATCAAATGGCGATAGATACAGTGGCAGTGTTCCCCTGGTCTGGTGTGCCAACGGTAGGTTATTCGAATAGCGTCTGGGTCGGCTGCTGACAGTTGCCAGCTGGAAGAAAATTGTCTGCCCATGGAGGGTATTGTGCGAGTGTTCTAATGACGACGGCGCGGCAATACAACCAGGCGAAACACCACAAGCTCGCTCATACTGAACCACTCAACTTGTTTGTCGAGTTTCTGCATCCCTTGCCAGCAGGGCCGTTCGAAGTTGCCCTCGAAACCCTCCAGGCTGGAAACCGAGGTTCGACCATCCAAGCAAGGCTCCTGTCAGGCAAAGGCGACAAGCAGGAGATATACAGCATTGCTATAATAAGATTCGGAATACTCAAGGATGAGGGCTTTGTACACAACATTCAGCCCCCGATTGGCCCAGTACCGGATCGAGACAAGGAGTGCGCCAGATGGACTGATGCACTCACCTACCAATTCAACCCACCAACTTCAGCCGTTCGAGTTTACACCCCAAGAGACAGCGGTACTCCACTTTGGAGCGAAAAGTACGGTGGCCAGAATGTGAGGTATCAATGGACTAAGATGGATGATGAAGACACGTTCCGGCTGGAACATATCCCGACCCTGGCAGATCTGGTAAGGCACCTTAATTTTATACTCGAAATATCTTGCTGACTTCATCTTGCACTCAAGGTTCCTATTATGCCGCTTAACTTTGCAGAAGACGGCATATTCATGGCCGCCCGATACCGAGTTCCAACCACCTGCTTGCAGATCACGTTTCATGCACCGCTGAACGACGATGAGTGGCTTCTAACCCGAACGACGATGGAGAGACTGTATGCGGGAAGATTTGATATGAAGATCCAGATGTACGACGAACAAAAGAATCTGGTAGCGTCTTGTGTTCAACTATGTGCAATGATACCACAGTCTAAGGAGAAGGCTAGAGGGAAGCTTTGAGCTTGAGGCGCAATTTATTTTCATGTCAGAGATTTGGAACAAATGAAGGCACCTTGATAGAAAAGACTACCATATCTACATGGCCAGGGAAGTAGGACCATTGGAGGGAATTGTGCGACAGTACAATAAAGACAGTCATGTCACGTTCCGCAGCTGGGGGCTGCCCAACCGGAAAGCCCTTGGGCTCGATGTGAAATTCGACCTTGTCTGTCGGTTATCCCGGCTTCAACCATAATAAAGAACACATTTCCAACACATCATAGCATCATATCCCAATGCTAAGATGTGAAATTCAATCTTGGGATTGACGAATGATATTAAGCATTGGATGGACAAACCATATGCGTAAGCTTCACTGCATTTAACCCGCATCGGGAACGCATCGGACAGAATGCCCGCTGCCTCAATCTTCTCACAATCTTACAAGGCCGCAAAGTGTGTGTTATCTTGCTTATGCTCTTTAGATACGTTGCAGTGTTCTCCGGAGTTGAGATATATACTTGCTCAGGGAGGAGAAAACGCTCTGCCTTCGAGCAAAGCCCGTCGTCGTTAAACGTCGGTAATGCCTGTCGAGTAGTCGGGTTTGTGCCTTAACCACATAAGAGATCAATCGCAATTTCACCAGCCCACGGGTTCTTATTACCTCGTCTTCCTGACCCAAGTTGGAATACGGGGATCAAGGCTACGATTAGAACAACCACAACTACGGCATAGTCTCCGACCAAACTCTCGAATAGCTCGCCAATGGCTTGATAACCCCCTCATACACAGAATTCCTAAATCTCACATCTTCGAAGCTAGGCTTTGGGCCAAAGGAACAATCTAAACACCTCCTCACTACATCCGCAATGTTTGCACCGCTGTCACCCAGCACCTTCATCGCCCACTTCCTCGCAGTGCTGATATCTGTCTGATCATTAGGTTTGTTGTCTTTGCCGTAGTAGTCTTTGCGGAAACTACAGTCCTCGATGTTGTGTCCGAATATCAACTCGAGGATTATGACGCCGACGGTGAAGAGGCATGCGCGGGTGTCCTCTTCCGAAGCTTGCCGATTGATAGGGACATTAGGGTTGTCATATCCACTATTTTCCTCTTCGTTGTCCGAACTAGAGAGGAAATCGCGAGAGACGAAAGGGTGGCTGCTGCAAAGTGATTGAGAATCCATGTCCGCCAGGAAGTAGAAATCGCATTTGGACCATTTTGCGGAAAGCCATGGCGATCGATGAGTCTGGAGCAGTGCCGACGAAATATGCGTGGCCATTTCAAACCGGTGTTTTCTTGATAGGTCGATGGCAGCTTGGTGGTAGGCGTCAAGGAGTTCAGAAAGTGGAAATAGCCTCACTCTCTTTGAGATGACCATTCGAAGGCCTTCGGAGGGCTTGCAAAGTTCGAGGAGCCGATTGGATTCGTCTTGGATAACCCCCGAACTTGGATCTTTGTTGACTAAGAACGAACAGAGGTCTGAGATGGGGAGAGGAGCTGAAGTGTTGCCAATACTAGGGCTAGCCGGCCTAGGAGTGGCATTCGGAGAATGGGCCGACCCAGTCCCAGCCTGACCACTATTGCCTGGAGGACTTATAGCAATCACCGGCACCGGTGATCCAAACCTCACGCTCTTTGGAGTAGAAAGAGAACTTTGGGTTCCCGCTGTAACCGATAATCCCTTTGGTGACAATTCCTTCACATGCAGCCTCTGTGACAGCCGGTAGATGAGGTTTGGTCTGCTCTTGGCCATAGTATCTTGTTCGACAACAGTCTGCTGAACTGTCGTGAAGAGTGCCGACTGCGGCACAGGGGTGATGTCTGAGACCGTTGGCAGCGATGCTTCCTTTGGCTGGGTCACAACCTCTTGTGTTGTGGGATTCGCAGATGTCCCTTGACCCTCATGTACAATGAACATGACGTTCGTGCTGATGGAAACAGCTTCGGCACGCAAGCTGAGATGAGCTTCATGGTTGCGACACGATTTGCTGCACTTCCACTGCCACCTGAGAGCGCTATGCACGGAACAGGCGTGTTGGCGGAGCTTTTCGAGGCGACCAACTGGCTCCGAAGCCTTTCGCTTGTCCGAGATGGGAATAATGCGTTCACTGTAGCCGAGAATCTCTTCGAGTTCTTTGTTATGAGATCCCAACTTCTTGACCTTCTTATGCTTTCCCTTAGAAAAGCTGATCTGGACACGTTTGAAGTGCCATTGCAAGGGCTTATATTCCGATGACCCAACCCAAGAGACCTGACCGATTGTTAGAGAATAGGTATAGAGGTAGAATATCAAGTGGGACCCCAATAGAGTAAGAAGCAGCTGTTAGGATAGAGTGAGTATAGGGGCAAAAGCTTACCTGTCCACCTTCGATTCGTAGGAGCTTGTTCAAGTCAAGCATAACCTCATGCATCCTGCTGACGATCCTGAGAAATCTATCAAGCTCGCTGGATAGACGTTGTTCCAAAAGGCTGTCTAGACTGTGATCATGCCATCGTGAGTCAGTTGGATCTCGAACCAACTGGGCGAGGCTCTCATTATCACTGATGATTGGATCTAGAAGCCGAATCATATTCTCGTGGTATCTCATCATCTGATGTCTGATATTATCGACAAACGCGATGAAGTGAGTCCGGAAACTGAACCATTCTTCCAGAGGCTCAAATCCCTTTCGGTAGTAGTCGAGGCAGTTGAGGAGGATTGGAAAGCCTCCTAGGACGAGGCCGGCAACCTCGATACCGGACATTGAATGAGTGTTTGCGCAAGCGGCTTGATATGGACGAGTTGAGAGAACTTGCTATTGGAAAGTATTGCTCGTGGGTTAGTGTGAGTAGCACATGAATCCATCTGGTGGTTAATTGTACCGTCCAATTCTTTCAAGCGCCCTTGTTGAGATAGCTCAGCCTCAGCTGAACATGGAGCGGGGACTGCATGCCTTTTCATTGGATAGTGCCTTGGTGACTGAAAATGAGGATTAGGCAGCAATCAGAGTTGGGCGGTAATCGTGCAGCAGAGTACAGCCGATACCTGCATTGGACCATGAACATGTTATTTGGATAGCCAGCATTTTGAACTCTGCCGTGGGTAATGATAGTACTAATTGGTCTCTGGATAGTCTATAAAACACTTTTAATTCATCTAAACATCTTATGTGTCTAGTATTGCACTAATATACTCTATGGAGGGATCATATCATGGGGTAGAGGCATTAATCTTCCACCGAGAAGCCACAGGAGGCTCATATGCAGCAGCGGGGTGTACAGCCTGATGTCTTTTCGGCTGGTGACGAGTTACCTGACATTCACATCTACCAAGGAGCCTTGTCCATATTGACGATTCTCATTCCACTTACTGTGCACCATTTCCCCTGGAAGCAACAACTGGAGGATAGCGATGGGCGACCAGGAAATACGGAACATCGCCAGTGGCTGCCAAACCGCCATCGCGACCCTTCTTTCCGCAACCAAACACGATGATTCCCAAGTGGAGGACTTGGTGAGCGAGAGAGTTGTTGAAGAGATACAGGAGAGGTTTGACCAGTGGGCTGGCAACCTCGGTGCTTTGCAGGATCCCGAATCATCTCTGTCTCTTGAACACCGGCTTCAAAACAGTTCTGTGGTCAAAAATGTTATTCTAAGGACGCTTGCGGACCTCCATGACTCGGTTCAAGCTGGTAGGAGTCCATGGCTCTAAAAGCGGTGGCTTGTTAGCTTACAGTAGATCATTAGCAACGGATATAACAGCGGGAAGACGCAGGAACAGAACTGCTGGTCCGATAATCGACGCCGACACGGACCTTGCTGAGTATGATATCTCGTCCTCCGACTCCGACTCGGCGATATCATCCACATCAAGTTTCGGCAACGTACCACAGGCCACAAGCTCCACTTCGGAGATCCAGGAGTTGATGGCAGCCATCAAGGTCGGCCTGGATTATCTGTTCAAAGCTTCCATCTTCATCCGAAAGTTCGCGCCCAAAGACAAACGCCAACGGGCATCGAATACAACGCCGTTCGACAACCGCGCTGATGCCATGTACATCAATGACCGGTATCCTTTCGTAGCCAAGAAGAATGAGGCCCTGGGGGCTCGCCTAGCGGAGGCTAATGCCAGACGGCGACAGTATTTCAAGTATCGTCGAGATCACAATGACCGTTTGTCCAGACCGGATACCAGCAAAGAAACCCCCACATTAGAGCCAAGGCCGAGCCCACATGCTCTACCCGTGGACCAAAGCCACAAACCAACAAAGTCGGCCTTGTCGGAACAAACAAAGCCAAGTCTATGGGCTGATACAGAAGCGACTGAGTTTGTGGATCATCCTCTGGCAGACGCTCAGCTATCCACACTTCTTAACCCGCCGCCTACCATGTCTGTAGTGTCGATAGCCACATCGATTGTCGAGTCGCCTGAGGATAATCTTTCCTTTCCATCTTTGCCAGCTGAAGCCAGGGATAACTCTTCGTTCCTGTGTCCATACTGTTTGATGGTTGTTACACTGAAGCCCAAAGACAAGGACAATCAATGGAGGTTCGAAAGATTCACCATGACTCTAGGCAAGACTGCTAACTATTTCAAGGAAACATATCCTCCAAGACCTCGAGCCATATATTTGCACGTTTCCTGGATGTGGCCTTGACAGCTATGTGTCACAGCATTCTTGGTTCGAGCATGAACTGTTGATGCATCGTAACAGCTGGGCATGTCCGAAATGCTCTGGGGTTTTCGAATACTCGGGGGCCTTAGAACAACACATCGATGAACGCCATAGCCAGGAGATATCCAGTAAACAAATCACGACGGTCATCGAGCAGTCAAGACGACCCATAGACTTCATCCAGCCGGGCGAATGCCCGTTTTGTGACGACGAGTGGGCTTCCGTCGAACCGAGTGCTACATCGATAGAAGAAGTACTTGTTGTTGATCTAGATGAGTTTCGTCGGCACTTGGGCCATCATCTTCAGCAAGTTGCTCTTTTCTCACTCCCACGGTTGAACCAAGATCCGGAGATGGACTCTAATCATGTTGTTCGTCTCCAAGATACAGACGCTATGCCAGCAGGCTATAGATGGGTACGAGATGATTGTGGCCGCGGCTGGAGCATCATCTCGGGTAGGAGAGCAACATTCATTGCACTCGCCTTCTTCCTGGCCGGATGTCGCGTGGGTAGCACGAATAGTGTTGACGACGAGCATGGAGGAACAGACATTAAGGTCCCGGGAACTCCGCAAGAGGGTATAGATCAACAGCTAAGACAACACCGCTTCGACCCCAGCGAGGCAGCACCGGAATGGTTCGAGAACCCTTGGGCTAACCAACAGTTGTTTATGCCAACACAAGTCAAGGTCCGCGTCGTCGTTGAGTCGGGTCAATACCTCGCCCTCGTCGTGGACTTCGATATCACCTATCAAACTCTAGTTGACCGTATCGATGCTAATCTGCCGCAATTCACCAGCAAAAGCATTGGCAATGGCATGCTCAAGCTACGGTATCGTGACGGAGGTGGTGATCTCGTGGTCATCGAAGACGACGAGGGTGTAAGGAATGCCTTTATGGAGTGGCATAAGGCATTCTGGCCTGTTTACCCTGGTGACGTGGGAGAGATAAATCTCTTCTGCATCGGTGATGGGCCTTCTGGCTCAGGTTTCCCAGCGAGGGCCGGGTTTTGAACGAGGATAAAGAACGCATTTTCAACACATCATAGCATCATATCCCAATGCTAACACCGTGGCCTTTTTTTTTAGCCTTCCTGCTGCCTGCGCGCGAAGACTCATACCTATCTGCAAGATGAAGATGCAATATGCGTGGCCACTTCAAACCGGTCTTGTCTTGATAGGTCAATGGTAGCTTGGTAGTACGCGTCGGGGAGCTTAGGAAGTGGAAATAGCATCACTCTTATATCTGGATAGTGAACGAGTCTCATCATTTCAAGCTTCTACACTCATACCCCCAATAATATCCATTGGCCACTGGACTACCTCCCTCCATGGAGAATCAACAACAATACGCGAAATAGATTTGAGTAGAATCGCGGCCCACCCATTCAGGAACCAATAGTTGTCCTCTCGGGCGTGCAGCAATACACAGAAAAATGACAGAACAACCAGCGCCAAAGGGTTGTGATGTCGTGTCAATGTAAGATACGCGGGTGACAACCTTGCCGGCCAAGAAAACACTGCCCTAAGTTCAGGTGTTGCAAGACTTCGCCCGCTATTCTTGACGGCCTCGATCGTGTCCACGAGCAAAGCAGTCGCCTCAGTCAGGGTCCGTTTTTCTTCTCGGTCAAGTCCGGACGTTTCAAATAATGATATCAGAGCCGTTGCTCTGATCGAAATCTCTTGGACTTGACCCTTTACCTGTGGCAAAGGACAGGCACAATCTCTAAAGAGTCCTCGCAGTGGTCCTTGACGCAGTTGGGTATCAGAAGACTCGAGAATGGCACTCATCCCGCCAATCAAGACAAAGACGTCGACAAGGCTACCGATGGGTTCAAAGGCGGCATTGTTCTTCTCGTAGGTTGGGAAAATGGCAAAGCCGCTGATGATGATAAACACCGAGCTCGCGTAGAGAGCATGGCAACTGCTCGCTGTGAGAGGCTTCGCGAGAAGCTCCCTGGTGCCTGAAATCGCGGCGCTTTGGTGCTGTGAGGCTTGGATGAGATATTGCTGGCGTTTATTGGATTGGACGTGAGCCAGATGGAGAGCAGAAAATGCCAATATTTGGTGGAAGAGGGAGGGATAGACAAAGGCCTCTTGAGGAACAGTAGTTTGCAGCGTGACGGACGCGTGAAGGCAGGGCGTGAGAAGTGTGCGATAGGCGACGGCAGTGTAGTGATGCATTAGTTGGGCGTACGAGATGCAATTCGAACAGGTACCCGACTCTCCGATATTGCAAAGATTGGAGAAGCAAACGAACTGGTCAGGCGCAGCACCTGCCGTCGACATACCGGCATTGTCGAGCCGGGCTCTTCGCCGGTGCTGTGACGATTAGAAAGAAGATCAACAACAACTCACAGGAAAGCATATCCATCTCACCTCGATTGTATCACCTCGGGCATTTTGGAACGATTGGAGACTCGTCGCTGGGAACTGGAGGCTGCACGGGACTTCGTGCTTCCAGCATGCACTACAAGGGATCTGCTCATCACACTGCCAAGATGACGCGTTAACACAAAAACGGAGTTCAAGATGCTACTGTATGTAAGCTCCTTACTTTGACCCGTCTTTTTTTGCATCGTAAGCATCCTGTACGGGATTTCCTGTAACCAAATCGTTTCATCGTGTGTTGGAGGATGGAATCAGCTTGTGACTGATTGCGTCTTTTGTTGTTAAATATACGTTGTTTGTTTGTCTTTCTGTCCCTTTTGTGGATTTAGAAAGAAAGGGATGAAGGAAGAACATGACGCGGTCTAGAAAAAAAGGTCCAGGCTTACTCAAATTTAGGTAGTCTAAGTTACGCCCCGCCGGAATAAGCTTCATTATGTTTATCTGCCCCAAGCCACCATTAAAGACAAATCAGGACTTGAAGCGAGAACGACAGGCTCCACATGATTACTTAGCTTAGATTATGCATGGCTCCAGCCCTTTTCCCCGACTGATTCAGGTCACTCACTGCTGATCCGAATGTTCCGTCCACCGTGCGTGCGTGTCTCTCTCAGCTGGGAGTTTCACCCATCATCCTACAGTAGGGAGACCCAAGTTTTACACCTTTTCAACTTTATCTTGCTTAATATGGTATCCATAAAATCTCGGTCGCATCGTAGTCTCATTGGTCCATGTCTTGACCTTGCTCGCGTTGTCGCATCATGTTACTATTGGAGAAGCTTGAGGTCAAGATGAAGCAGAATGGGATACTTAAAGGGTCGATGCATCGCTCTCTCCTCAAGCCAAAAACAAAGAAGTCCATCAAGTATCAATTTGCAACATTCCGATTCTTAGCGTCCATTCATTCATTCAAATCATTCCCTCAAACAACGACAACATGGCCGAAAATGAGCGATACAAGTATGACCCATCTCTCGTGGCTGCGATTATCTTTATCGTGTGTTTCGGTCTTTCGGGATTATACCACGCCTACCAAGTTATCCGACTCAAGTCGTGGTACTTTATTCCATTCATCGTCGCTTGTATTCGTACGTGTTCTGTTCACCATCATCTTTTTGTGTGTACGACCTTGCCTAACCACCACCCCAGTTGAAACAGGAGGATACGCCGGACGAGCCATCAATGCATCCCAAGAATCAGGTCAATGGACCGAAGGGCCTTTCCTAATCCAGGCTCTACTCCTCTTACTCGGTCCACCGTTCTATGCGGCGTCGATTTACATGGTGCTTGGGCGACTGATTCGATTGCTGGATGCCGAGAACTACTCCATGATTAAGCTCAAGTGGTTAACCAAATTTTTCCTACTGGGAGACATTGCCTCGATCCTAGGTCAAGGAATCGGTAAGTCATAGCACGAGGATGGGATCTGACAAGGAGTCCCTGCTAACCCAGTACACAGGCGGAGGAATGCTTGCCAGTGCCGATTCGAAGGAGAGCGCAGATCTCGGCCAAATCATCATCATCGTTGGTCTAGCGATCCAAATCATCTTCTTCTCCTTCTTCATGGTCATCACGATAGTCTTCGACATCCGAATCCGACGCGAGCCCACAAAGGCCAGCCGAGCGATAACCTCACCTTGGCGAACTCTCCTCATGGTCTTGTACGGATCGAGCGTCTTGATCTTGATCCGATCGATCTTCAGAGTGATCGAGTACATCATGGGCGAGGACGGTGAGCTCATGGCGAAAGAGGCTTATATTTATATCTTCGATGGAACCTTGATCCTTCTCGCATCGGTTGCCTTCAACATCTTCCACCCTTCTGCCATCATCAATTCCAAAAACAGAGAACATAGTCGGATTCCCTCCTCGGACGTCGAACTGAATGCTCTTACATCGACTAGATAAGAGTTGGGCCATTGGGCTGGACGTGTTTCCTATCTGGTTGGTACATGGGGGGATCATCGCTTAGGGCCTTACCTTTGGCCTTTCTTTTTCTTTTTCTTCTTCCTCTTCTGTTTTCTTTTCCTTTGTCATCCAAAAACAAACCAAAAATTGTGCGGCATTGTGCGGAATTGGAGTTATACTGGGAAAATCCCTTTGTACATAATAGTCAGTCACTCTTTAGAAGCAGTTTTATTTGTAGAAGAAACCACTGCCCTTGCAACTAGTCCCGACTCAGGGAGAGCGCAAGCCCATCTCTTAGCCCCCAAACGTGAACAGGTCTCCCCACGGACAATTGTTTCTTACGTTGCACTGTGCCTGCTTTTGCTTAGAAAGTCATGGTAAACCTCCATTGAGCTTGTTCAAGTCACGCACGAGATTCTGACCAGGGCCTTCTTGCGATGTACCTGCCTGGCAGGGGCTTGCAGCACCACACCTTTATTCACATTTAGTTCAGCCAATTGTCCTGTCCCGTCTACTTCTGACAGCTGGCTGAAGTATTTATAGCACCTCACCTTATCACGGTGGGCGGCCAAGGCCCCAGTTTTACAGATCATTGATACGGTATACCAGATTCGCACGAGAAGATTCGCCCGAGTCAGTCTCATTAGCGTGGTGGCGGAAGCAACGGCAGCGTCGAATGATTATAGGGCTCTTCAGGGGTTAAGTGAACAGATATCACGTCTTAAAAAGCTATTACGATAAAGAATTCTCATTATTTAATACAATTTCCCACAGAAATGTATCCCTTCCAGTTCTATTTAAAACTCCAGATTAGAAACCTTCAGCCACTTCTCATCTGATTCAGCCAATGCCTTGGCTGCAGCTTGAGCATGAGGAACAGCACTAGGACCCAAGACCACACGCAGAGGCGGATCATCAACCCGACCGAGATGGATGATGGCTTTGGCAATATCGGAAGGTTCAGACCAGCTAGAAGAGTAAAGTTCTCTCATCTTCATCATCGCGCCAACCGTCGGCTGATAGGGCTCGCTAATGGTGACACCCTCAGCGGCGCCGGTGGCCCAGTCGGTCTTGATACCACCGGGCTCAGCGACTATGACCTTGATACCGAATGGAGCCACTTCTTGGGCGAGAGTAGTTGAGAAGCCTCCTACTGCCCATTTGGCACTCTGGTATGCTGCGAGTCCAGGTGATCCGACTCTGCCGCCGACTGAAGAGACTTGGATGATGTGACCCGACTGTTGACGTCGCATGATGGGTAGAACGGCCTTGGTGACGTTGAACACGCCAAATAAGTTTGCATCGACCTGATCGCGGAAACTCTTGTGGTCTATGTCCTCGATTGATGCCATGGAAGCGTATCCGGCGTTGTTGATGACATAGTCAATCCGGCCAAAGGTGTCTTCGGCCTTTTTGACGACAGTCTCGACTTGAGCTACATCCGAGACATCAAGAGCGACCGGGAGGATCTTTTCGGATCCATACTTGGTGACGAGGTCGTCGAGGCGGTTTGGCTGTCTGGCGGTTGCGACAACGATGTCACCTGAGGCAACGATTTGTTCGGTCAGGTCACGACCGAGACCTCGAGCGGCACCAGTGATGAACCAGACTTTGGACATTTTAGTTGATGTTGTTGAAAAGGAATACAGGAGAAACTGATGATCTGAGAGAAGAGGTTGTAGCTGATTGATGCTTGATGGGTAAAGTCCTGTCTCAAGAAGAGGGAGGTTATGATCCCTTTATACCATTCAAACTGGTCAAATTTCGTCATTAACCCGCCACTCAACCGCGTCAGAAAACAAGCCAAACATGTTCAAGATGTTACACAACGCAGTTTAACTCCGCTTGTCAAATAGAAATGAAGCTATCCCGGGCCAAAGTCGCGAACTTCTCGATTATGTCCGTGGCTCCTGCATTAGCGCCGACACTAATGCACGGCCGGTCCAATCAGAGTTGCAAATGCCGTTATCTCCGACCTCCGGCATATCGGCTTTGCAGAATATCGGGCTAAATTCTGGCTTTTAGCATATAAAGTGAGCGGAAAGCTACGGATATGGTTGGTTATTGTTGAGGGTTGTTTGTATTTATGGATATACGTATCACTATGGGAAGCAAGAGAGGTAAGATGGTGCATGCGGCCATCGGAGGGGAGAGGATTTCCGAGTTTGGCGATAGAGTGACAACCGACCCGCAGCGTCCCCTCAGCTGCCATGTTCTGCGAGTTGAACGTAGGTGTGAAGTACTAGGACTATTTGGTAACTATTCACCGAAATACAGTCCAGTGGAAGGTTGAAAAGACTCGTCAGAATCGCCCATCAATGCTCACAAGAGGGTCTCTCGGGCGGATCAAGGAGACGGACGACTCGTAGAGAGCTTCGCAGTGGGGAGTTTGCTTGTGTTTGCCCTATCCACTGTGAATAGATGAAGCAAATAGTTTGATGGTCTGCTGTTTTTAATACCTTTTCGTTTTATCTGACCATGACGGTTTGACGCCTCAAGCACAGCCACACAAAGCTGCTGACTGAGGGATTTTTTTTTTCATCACTCTCCACGCTCTTCCCTTTCACCTCGCATTCACATCCAGTAATGGTGTTGTGCTCCATTATCTTCCCGTTTCATGCATCGGATTGAGCACACCCCGAGATACCAAAATGGCACCAATGAACCCAGAGACTTCATCTGGTAAGGTCCTCGCCATTAGAAGAGACCACTTGCTAAGCTTACCCTCCAGAACGACCAGAGTACTATGAGCTGAGTCCGCCACGCCGAATAGGTACGGCAACTGGACTGAACCCTCTTACACGTAAGAAAACTCACAGCATGTGAACACAGGAAAAGGAAGACATGCTATTGTCTTTGAGTGTCTCGATTCCAACAAGCGCAAATTCGCCATGAAACTGTTCAAAGAGGGCAGCCAAGGGAAAGTTGAGAAAGAAATCGAGGCTCTTAAGCATCTACGCGGAGGTCCAAACATTATCGAATTCATAGACGCTGTGCAGGGCGATAGGGTTGAGCCCCTCTCAGTGTGTATTACGCAAAATCATCGACTGACAAAACTAGGACGCAAACATCGGCGTGGTACTTGAATTCGTGGACAATATAGACTATCGAACTCTGTATCCACGCTTCAATCCCATGGATATTCGATACTACATTCACGAGCTGTTGAAAGCGTTACAGTTTACACACAGTCATGGGGTGATACACTGCGACGTTCGACCTCACAACGTGGTCATTGATCACCCAAACCGAAAGGCATGTCATAGGTACTATAACAAGGTCCACGACATATGTTGACAGAGTACAGTTACGTCTCATCGGCTGGAGCTCACACAGATTCTATGTGCCCGAAGACGAAGACGATGAGCTCTCTACGGGTCCCTGGAAGGCACCCGAAGCTCTCTTCGACTTTGGCTACTGGCACTACAGATTCGACATGTGGGGTTTAGGAACAATGATTGCATCCATGGTCTTCAGGAAAGAACCCTTCTTCCACGGTAACAGCCTACAGGATCAGATGAGAAAGATTTCCCAGGTTCTTGGGACAGAAAGTATCAATAACTACATCGATAAGTTTGGGTCAGATTATTGGAGGCCTCACGTTGAGGAACTGGGTCATTGTCCGCCGCGAGCTTGGTCAACTCTGGTCAATGAGAACAATCAACATTTGGCCAATGGCGAGGTGCTCGATCTCGTGGATAAATTATTGAAGGTCGATCCCGACGTAAGTTTACCTGGGCTTTCTGATTCTTCCTGTTGTTAAACTCCTCGTTTTAGGACCGAATCACTACTGAAGAAGCTCTGAGGCATCCATACTTCCAGGCTTTGAACTGAAGAAGCCAAGGGAACCATTCACTTTACTCTCCCATGAGGCGTGTCTACGCTAATTAAAAGCAACTACATGTCAGATGTCGCAGGAAGACGGTAGAGTGGAGAGTAATGCGATGAGCTGTTCAGTGTCCTGAAACGACATGCGCATATGAAGAGTCTGGGGAAGATTTTAGACACTGGAACGAGGGACAAAATTTCGGACACAAGCGGACGGGAACCTTAGTTATTTCATTACATTTCACTCATCCTCGGCATCGACCGACGCGAAATGCGACAGCGGAGAAAGATTGCTTACCGACTTTCACTGTCTCAAATTTGTGAATCTAAAGGGAGACTCTCGACCACTGAGAACCGCCGAGCAACATGCAAGCTGACACGCCACATGGTACCTCTACGCAGGGAAACGCCGTTGTCGGGGAAGTAGAATGCAATTGCGTTCCAGGGAGGAAGGGCCCTGGACTCTCAATGTCTTAGATGATGCAGTTTCCATTCGTTGGCTCTAGTCAGCTCAAGGGAAACAGCATTTTTTAGCGTGCGGATGGCTTCAGCTTAATCTTGGCGGTAATCGCTAAGCATGTCTTCCCTTGGGCTGGCTGGACCGGATATTTGGTGCAAATAACCCTTCAATTCGTTAGCCACAGGGTCTATTCCCTGAATTAAAGACACACGATGCGCTTCTGGGGTAAAGTCGACGCTGTTCAGGCAGCCATTACTTGAAAAAGAGGCTTGCAAATGTCTTATATCTCATCTCAATACCGAGTTACCGCGTCAATGCAAGGGAAGCATTTCTCACTGCTCGCCTTAAACACGAAATCTCGCATAGCGGTGTCTCTGGCACGCACACTTGCCTGACCCCTTGAGGTCCCATTATAAGGTCAAACATGGCAGTCCTTTTTCTACTGTTTCGGTAGTCCACTTTTTTTTTCTTACTCGTCTGTTCTATGAAGCTTCCTGGTTCCAAGCTCTCCTCCTGCGATCCTTTGCTTGCGGACCAAAAGCCGGTGCCGGTAAGGATGGCTGTGCAGGGGGGATCGTATCAACGCCATCAGGGCCAAAGGAATCGCGGTCGCATTTTTATTGTCGCTGTTGTTCTTGCTTTTCTATTTTTTAATTTTGGATATCGCGTAGGGTTACCCTCTCTCTGTCAATCGGTACAGCGAGATTGACTTATTCTTAGGACATCACGCACACTCGATACCCCCCTCAACTTCTCAGCACTTCAAACAAGGTCTCTCGACTTCATTACCTCGTCCCCGCAAATGTCGTCAACCCCCACGTTTGCGCCGTCGTGGGCTCGGCCCTCGCGAACCGATACTCGATTCCTACGATTCTAGGGTACAAGGGAGAAGGGTTCATGGATGCCCAGAGGGCGCACATTGCCAAGCTACGCGCAATTCGACATTATCTCCAAACCTGTAGAGGAGACAAGGATGATTTGGTCATCATCGTCGACGGCTTCGATGTCATGGCTCAGTTACCCGCAGAAGCCATGATCGAACGCTATTTTTCCATCATGGCTAAGGAGGATCAGATACTAGCCGATCAACGCGGTATCTCGGTTGAAGAGCTGCATGCAAGCGGTATCCGCCAGACCCTTCTTTGGGGAACCGACAAAGGCTGCTTTCCTGGGGGCGACAACGATGCTCGGTGTTGGCTTGTCCCTTTTTCGACACTCCCTCGATACAAATGGGGTCCGAGGACAAACAATGGCGAACTCATTTACAGCGATTCTCGTTTCCTCAACTCTGGAACAGTCATCGGTCCTTTGGGTGATCTAAGCACCTTTATTGAAGCTGCCCTGTCGGCGATCGAGGACAACTGGGATCAAGACTACTTCTTCCGCGACTCGGATCAGTTTTACATCTCCTCACTATATGCTCGGCAAGAATATCAGAGGGCTGTCGATCTCAACGGTGGTCGGTTCCCAGATGAGGTTGGTGATCGCAGTCTCCCAAAGAACAAAGAAGGAGAAGACGATGTTACCGAGTATCACGTCGTAGTGGACTTTGACTCGTCATTCACCCAAACTCAATGTCACAACAACCGTTTCATTCACAAACTTCAATTCGACAACTACGATCTCACAGCCCACATTGGACAAGATGTATTAGAGGAGGGCAACACCTTTCGACCATACAAGATCCAGATGCCCGCTGCCTTGTACCAAGCTCTATATAGAGTTTACGAATCTCTTCCCCCGGACGATCGACCCCAAATGCCAGCTCGCAACTGGGTTCAAACTCTCAAACTCGGCACAAACATAGGAACACAAAAGATCTACGCATTCTACCACAACACATGCGACAAGGCAGGCTTTGTCAACAAATACCACGATTCATGGTTCTTCCCCCTCATCCGACCTCTCCTACGCTCAGCCGCCAAAGCGATTCGCGAAAAGAGACCCATCGGTCCTAGACCTATTGACGGGAGGGTGTGGATGCCTGCGAGGGAGTATCCAACAGATAGGAATCTTCAGGATGAGTTTGGGGGTGTTTTTACCGATATGGAAGGGGAGGAGTTTATTCCTTTGCAGCAGTTTTGTGGTGATGATTTGATATCGGCGATTGGGACAGAGGTGGAATTCCCTTTGAGCAGACTTACCAAGTAATTGTGGCCTAGAAATAGAAGATATACCCCGTATATATAGGCCAAAGATTGAAAAATGTTGCATTGAAGATTACACCCTAGACCTGTTTGCCATTTGCCTGTTTGTTGGTCTTGTGGCTGGAGGCTGGATCGTGGCAGCTCAGAGGGCAACAACACTCACCGACGGAACAATTATAAATATGCCCGGCTCCTATCGAATCACTTCTTAGAAAAGCTTTCATCATTGGCGCGCTCTTCTCTTCTGCGAGTAGATGGAGTTGGCCCGTGGTCGGGTTTTGTATCCATATTGGGTCAAGTGGGTAGGTATGCAAGTTGTGAAGCGAAACTTGATCTCCTGAGATTATGAGATCGGTGTTCCCATATAGGTACATAAACAGAGGAAACATCCCGCACGTACTATTCACCCAATTGTAGCATGAAAAACATCACATCATGTCTCAAGGCGATTTTGACCATGGCGCTTCCGAATATGCCAAGCTCGCCCACGCTGTCACCCGCAGCATTGCATCCGCCGCACTCAAAAAGACCCCCCCTCTCAACTCTCAAAGCCGAGTACTTGACCTAGCCTGTGGAAGCGGTGAAGTTACGAGTCTCGTTATTGAAGATGCTATTTCACGAAGCCTTAATCCCCCGCCGACTGTGCTCGGCCTGGACATAGCAGCCGGGATGGTGAAGCTCTACCAGGCCAAAGCAGACGCAAATTCGTGGAACACAGTGTTCTCAAGAGTTCAGGACGCACAAAATCTCAGCAGCATCTCCGAAAATCAGTTCGACTTGGTCTTTATGAACTTTGGTCTCATGTATGTGCCTAATGGCATGCGCTGTACCAAGGAAGTCTACCAAGTGCTTAAGCCAGGAGGCTGTGCCGTCTTCACGACATGGAACCATGCTGGTGTCCCGAAACTCGTAGCGGATGCAACTGCAGCCATCGGGGCTCCCCATTTCTTCTCGCCTACAGACAATAGATGGGATACAAAAGAGAAACTCGTCTCAACGGTACAAGCTGGGGGCTTCAAGACTGACGACATTCAGATTACAGTGGAGAAGACGGCTTGGGAAAAGGAAAGTGCTGATGGGATTGTGGAAGCTCTCAGCTCGTCATTCTGGAACCCATTACACGATGGTAGCCCAGAGGCGACGTTCAAATGGCAGAAGGTCTTGAGAGAGCAACTCACTCCGTCGCAGAAGGAGACGGGGGCCATTGATATGATTGCTTGGATCTGTGTTGCAAAGAAGAGCCTGTGACTTGTGGACAGCAGGCCAAATGTGCAAGGAACTACACTACATAAACAGAGCGAGGAGTAGTCTCAGTCCGGGAGAGTGTATACAACCCATTCTTTTTGATCTACAATACAACAATTATTGATATACAAGAATCTTAATGCCACCCAAGCTATACAATCGCTTAGTCTAGCTTGATAGGTCCAGGTCCAGTTCGGCACTGCACAGGAATCGTTCCCAACCCCTCACAATCCCAATCCTCTCCATCACCATAGATGTAAAAGTCAATACATCCATTAGGACTATTCCACACAAAAGGCTTCTGTCCAAACTTCTCTGACGTAGTATCAGTGTTACAGTTATTAACAGCACTGCTAAACTTGGCTTCACAGTCAGACTGCGACAGCTCAGGGTGTCGTTGGCCGTCAGCGGGCTTGTTGCAGCCATCTTGGCCTTGCTGGGAGTATTGTGTGATGAGCTGTAGGGTCACGCCGTCCATCTTGTATGTCTTGAAGACGGGTTGAGCTACTGGAGGGAGCTCGATGTTGTGACCGCAGAAATCTTTGATGGCTTCTTCTGCTTGATCGAGGGAGAATTTGGTGTAGACGGTTGGATCGGCGCAGTTGTTGGTTTCTTCGGGGACGGGCTCGGGTTCGGGCTCGGGCTCTTCTTTCTCGACTGGGATTGTATCCATGGTGTACTTTCCGCAGCCTAGATCATACTCAGCCTTGCCGGTGTAGAGATGGCTGTTGTACTGGCCTGTCGGGATGTCAGTACATGGTCGCGATTAAAGCCAATGCAGGTACTCACAGCTCGAAACCATCTGCTCGTAAATCTCAGTGCAAGTCTTGGAACACTGCCCATCCTTCTTCTCAAAAGTAAACTTGATATCAGCATCAAGATCCTTTGTAGGATCCAAGTCACCACCACCAAGCTGAAGCTCAGCATCCTCATCAAAGTTGACATCGCTGTCCTCACAGAACTTCTTTGCAAGATCCTTAGCAAACTGAGGATCCATACCAGAAGCCTCATCTTCATGACGGGCACAAGTAGGACTGGCTTCTTCTTCCTCGGTCATGCGGCGCTCGTAGTAGCTACGCTCTGACCAGACACGCCACATGCGGTCCGGAGGATCAGACATTTCGTTGGTCTCCCAGTTGATCTGCATGTCATCATACTCGATAAACATGATTCCACGAGCAGACTTCTCTCGAGCCTCACGATCTTCATCAGATTCCTCGTCCTCAGGGGGTGGCTTGACATAAGTCTTGATAATGACCTCGGCGCCTGCAAAAGGAGCACCATCACCGTTCAGGTAGCCAATGAGCTCATCGACACGGCTCTGGTAGAGGAGAGTAGGGTTCTCAAAGGTTGAGTCTCGGGTTCGAGGTACTTGAACAAAGATTTGGACGTTGGAGTCACCTGAGAGAATGCCGTCATCGCCGGCGAGACGAGATGGAGGCGTGAACTTGGGAGAAACTGATCTTCCCTCAGCGGGTTGGTCTCGGAGCTGGTTCATCATTTCATCCCAGAGGTCCTTACGACCATTGTTGACAGAATCATCTTCGGGCTTCTTCTCGTCGTAGAAGAATCCTGGCTCCATCTGAACATCTCATTAGCTTACCCATCCTGCAGTCGGGTTGCGGGGGGTTCACTTACAAAGTGAGCAAGCCAACCGCCCTTATCAGAGGCAATGGTCACTCCAGTACAACTAGAAGAAAGTCAGTAACGAACCAGTAAGTAATTCCAGTTTAACATACCCGATGAGACCCTCGACATGCAGACCAAATGGGAAATCCTCCCAAGCTGCATCAACAGACACAACATTAGTAGAAACAGTGTTCCAATCCAACCTCTCAGAGATCTCACCGGTCTGTCGACGAATGTACGAATCCTTCTTCTCATCAGTGTCATACTTGGGCTGGTCCATATTATCCATGCGCTTGACCAGCCATCGTCTGTCACGACGCTCCTGAGGAGTCAGCTTGGGCTGCTCCCATCTCTTCTGAGGGTTGCATTGAGAGCAATTGACATCGCAGACGATATCAGAGGCACTGGTTGAGGTTGCTGTTGTTACAGTGGTTACTTCGGTGGTGGGCTCTGCATCGCATTGCGTGATGGTGACACAGTCCTCAGTTGTGACCGTCTTGACGGTGGAAGTGTCAGCATCGCCATCCTTGAAGAAGGAAGTTGACAGGTAAACAGTTTGAGTGCAGCTCTCGACTCCAGTCTCAACGCAGCTGGTAGTGGTAGTTGTGGGCTCCTCAGTCGTGCTAGTAGGCTCTTCGGTTGTGCTAGGGGCCTCGTCTGTCGTAGAAACCTCATCGGTTTCCTTCTCTTCCTCCTCCTTCTCCTCCTCAAGCTTCTCAGAAATCTCCTTTAGAGTATCGGTAAGAGTCTCGATGACATCAATAGGAGGGTCAGGCAACTTGACGTTCTCAACCAAGTTCTCCACAACCTTGGTCGCGCAACCAATCAGCTTGGCAGCGTCGTCAAGAAGATCGAGAACCCCCGAGATGAGGCTTCTCTTCTTCAAAGCAGTCTTTCCACATTCCTCAGGGATCTCGGGCTTGACATCAAAGTTGGTCCACAAGAGGACAATGTCGTCGCGAGTTTCCTCGGTCTTCTTGATGTACTCTTCCTTCTTCTCCTCATCCTTGATCATGTCTCGGTTAGACCAGAGAGCGAAGATAATGGGACCAGCGTCGGTAGCATCGTCGGTAGCCTCTGGGCCACTGACAGTTGTGGTTGGGGGATCAAACTCGGGGAATCCAGTGGTTACATCAGGGGTGTCGGTGGTGACGGGCTCATCATCAGCAGTGGTGGTTTCGTCAGGCTGTTGTTCCTCGGTGGTGGTGGTTTCATCGGGCCGTTCTTCAGTAGTAGTAACGTCTCCCTCCGTTGTGGTCTCCTCAGCCGGCTTCTCAGTAGTGGTGGTCTCGTCGACGGGGGTCTCTTCAGTTGTGGATACCTCAGTAGTGGTCTCCTCCGTGTTAGGCCCCTCAGTTGTCGTGGTCGTCTCTCCCGCCTCGGTACTTTCAGAGGTAGTAGACTCGTCAACTGAAGTGGTCGTGGTCTCTTCAGCTGTTGCCTCAGTGCTGGTGACTTCGCTTGTAGTGGTCTCCTCATTTGTGACAGGTTCTTCGGTAGTGGTGGTCGTGGTCTCCTCGACCGGTTCTTCGGTAGTCTCGGTAGAACTACTCTCGGTGGTTGTTGTCTCCGCAGTGACAGGATCCTCAGTTGTAGTAGTCTCTCCAGTTGGCACAGGTGTATTCACCACTTCGGTATCTTCGGAAAATGTAGTAGAAAGGATAGGAGGAATCTCGGTGGTTGACTCTTCCTCAGAAGGCGCACTGCTAGGTGTGTTCGGCCCCTCGATGGGCTCGGTGTTTGTAGTAGGAACCAAGGGTGGAACAGTACTCGACTCTTCCACGGAAGTTGTAGGAGTTTCAGGCTCGACCGTATCCTCAACCGGAACGTCAGATGTGGAAGGGATGATGGGAGGAATGGTGCTAGACTCCTCCACCGGGGTGACAGGGGTTTGAGGCCCATCCAGGTCTTCTGCCAGACCATCAGAGGTAGTAGGAACAATCGGGGGAACAGTGGTTGTGGTAGGTGCTTCAACATTGCAAAGAGTCTCAGAAGCACCCTCGGGGAGAGGATACGGAACATCAACTGTAGGCAGAGCAGGGACCTCTTGGGGCGCAGGATCAGACGGAACCCAGACATATCCAAAAGGATAGATAGTCTCAGTCTCTGAAATCGTAGTTGGTGTAGGAATCGTCCAGAGAGCAGTGTCTTCAACTTGGGACGGAGTGAAAATTACGTCTCCTTGGGCACCAGGCACCACCAGGCTCGCAGCAGGCGTGACATCGGGGTTGCCGCAGAGCTGCTGGTTATCCTGACGCTTTGCCAAGCCCCAAAGAGGACTTGCCTGTGTCGAGGCAGCGAGTGATAAGAAAATGAGTGATAGAGGAGCCATTGTGAAGAGCGAGATCCGGCGCTCTGAAAGGAATGTGTTGGTTACTCCTCGACGGATAGGGCTGGCCAAGAAGAGACGAACCAACAGGCCTGGACATGAACCAATTTGTATTTATCGGGAATTTACTCCGCAGGAGTCAGTTTACCCATGCCCTGGGTCTCGGGACTTTCGTTATTGTTTTTCTAAACACATTATGCTCTATCGAATCCTTAGAGGCACAGCCCTGTTTCCTCTTGATTGACGGACACAAGCCAACCATATGAATCAACGAGCCGCCCATATAAAACTGCGGAGAAGATTCTGTGGAACAGTTTAATTAAGCCCCGAAAATATCAGCCTGCTTCGGAAAGATAAGCTGTGACTTCAAGGATCCTACAGAGATGATCCCGACATGTATGTGTGTCACCGGCAGATGCACTGGGCGTTCCGTAAGCGCCGGAAATCACAAGTGACGATCAGGGCTGATAGAGCATCAGATTAAGCTCTTGATCTCACCATCCTTCATCTCAGCTTGGGTTTGGGGTTGCACTCTAGCTTCCTCCTGTTTCATGTTGAGCAGGGCATCCCCACACCAAGCGGCACAGCCTTGTTTGCGGGAGCTGGGAGAAAGCTGGGAGGTTTTTGAGAGACGGAATCCTGGATTGAAGCTTAATAGCATTAGACTTGGGCTCTTGCTGGCCTTGAAGGTCAATTTGACGAACTGGAGGTCAATAAGCCGGGAGAAGACCTGAATCCGCTCATCTTCCCGGCTTGCTGATTCCCTCCAGCAGGGCAAGTGCCTTCTGCTTCCCAAATGCAGTCGTATTGCGTATTGCGTATTCCTCATCGTACAACTCCGTGGAGCAGCTCCTTCGGAGTATTCGGACCCCAACTTTATCCCTAAGGCTGATGCATTAAGATACAGGGATTTACGCGCCTCGAGCCAAGTTGACTTGAACGCGTAAGGCTGACTTGAGCCTTAAATCTGCAACGTCTCACAGACGCCCTGCGTTCTCCTGTAATCTTGCCCTGTAAGCGCTAACTTGTTAGTGAATCCTCCCCGATCCGATCGACAGGCACACCATTGTTTCCTCTGTATGCACGCGACGGTCAAGTTGTCATCAATTCAGCTCTGGTCAGAGACACTTGTCATTGAAGAAATCCGTTTCGTAGACCTGCGATTACTCACCTGCACCCTCTTACATGGTAATTGTCGATTGACTACACCACCCAACACTACCACCAGTTCCCACCATGTCTTCCCGGCATCAGCGCCCGCCAAACCCGCGCGACATCTTGGATGAGGCCATTGAACACAACTCCATTCCTCAACTAGTCGAAGCTCTACAAATCGCACAGTCAAACCCTCCACGAAACTCTTCCTATGAGAAATTTCTGACCTCCGCACTCTCCGCCTGTGTTGAAAATGGGAAACTTGACTTGGTGAAATACCTGCTGGAGCAAGAGTCTGCACCCTTGACATCCTTGTCCCCGACAAAAGTCTGGTCCAAATTTTCTATTCCCCTTGTGGAATTGCTCATCGCCCATGGATGGGACATTAACCAGCAAGCACCTCGCGGACCTACCGACAGATGCCGACGTCTTGTTGATCTGGCCTGTCACGATCAGAACATCATCACTTGGCTTGTCGACCATGGCGCTCGTGTTGATGGTGGGGAGCATGAATACGAAATATTTCCCCAACCAGCTCCTCTATTAGAGACTTGTGCTCTTCAAGGATCTGTCTCCACGTTCAAGTATCTTCAGGAACGGGGTGCCCGTCTCGGCAGAAGAACTCTTCACCTTGCAGCCGGAGCAGCTGCAGCCCTTGGGGTAGACCCAAAGGTGGAAGGCTATGGCACTGCCGATGCTTCAGAATCAACTATGAACAAGGAAGCAGAACGCAAAAGGGCAAAGTTGGAGATGCTTCGCTTCCTTGTTGAGGATGTCAAGTTGGACGTGAACGCTATGGATACTGATATACCACACCACGCTCGTCATTTGGGTACTCCGATATGCTATGCAGCATCCAAGGCAAATGGGGAGGCAGTTGTGAGGTGGTTGTTGGAGAAAGGAGCAGATCCTAGTATCAAGAACATGGAGGGGGCTGACGCCGAGTACGTCGCCAAGGACCATGGATGCGAGAAGCCACTGGAAGTACTAAAGGAGTGGAAGGCAGTCCAAGGGCAGTCGGGCTGATTCATATACCCCGTATTCACTTACTCTGTTCTTTCGCTTGGTCACCGTGACGAATTCTGATGGCAGTGAGGTGGTCAGAAACGGCAGTCCCAGCTCGGACAAATAACATGTATTTAATAGCCAGTTGTTATTAGTGTATAACTTCGTCGACATTCAGTGTTCTTCACAGTCTACCTAGTCCACCCAGTTCACGTTGATATCAATCTCATCGCCATCAACACTCTCCTTCCCACTCTCCACGAGTGCTTCCCACATGACCTTCTGAAGTCTCTCCGCAAACCTCGCCTCCCCCGCTACCTCGTAATCCAAGTCGCGACCGCAGTTGATCATGGCCATAAAGCCTCTCTTGGCTTCCTTGGCAACACTAGAATCCTCGCTGTGAGAGAGCTGCTGAAAGCGTCGTCTCCAGAGAAGCCATCGGTCCAGGCTGAAGCCAGGCCGATTGGCTCCTTGAGTTTGTGCGAGTGCTCCAGAAGCGAAAACATTAGCCTTTGGATGTGCTTCGTACGAATGGTCGAGAATAGAGAGTGTGAGAAGCCTGTGGCGGCATTGGTCCACCCAAATCACGGCTGCTGGGAGGAGGCGCGCGGTCACCGCCTCGTCGCTCGTCTCGAGAGCTTCACGCAAGTACCAGAGTGCCGTCATTGCCATAGAATCTTGACAGATCCCAGCTGATAACGCCTTGGATGAGAAAGTGGCAAGGTTGCATAGCTGGAAAGACGTGCCGCTCGACACGGCATGCTCCCACGATTCCTGCAGCCTGTCGGCAAACCCGGACGACTCCCAGGTAGTCTTTGCACTGTCGTGGGAATGCAAGTCTTTGTGAAGCTTGTCGAATGCTCTTGTCCAGAGTAGAAGAAGCACAAGCTTGTCATGAAAAGGATGATCCTTTTCCAAGACCTTGGCCGTTTCAGTGAACATGCGCCAAAGGACTTGAAGGCCTTTGTCAGCTTCCTCGGATCGGGCCGCCGCTTTTTCCGAGGCATCTTTGAGAAACTGGAATGCAAAGCTTTGGATAGAAGTCAACAGCTCTTGTTTGTCTTTGATGGTGGAAGCCTCATGAAGGTCGGTCAAAAATCCCTCCATGACCTCATGCCTGAAGGCGGCGCTATGGTCCATCTGAGGCTTTGACGTGAACTTGGACATGATTTAATGAAGGTAGAAAGGGTGAAAGGTTGTTGTTAAATGGGGAGAGAATAACATGAGCAGATGAAGAACATTGTTATCAAGAGGTATGTGAGACTGGAAGGTCTTTATACACCGCAAATAATTGCCATAAATTCAAGGCATGCATTCTAGGCAACTATCTCTAGGCACCAGTGTAGTATTATATCTATGGCATCTATATGTCCTTCGATTTTGTCTTGATGTTAGAAACATGAATTCGATGGTGGTCAATTATCCCTTGATGAGTTTAGAAATGCTCAGGTCCAGGGTGGTGCTGAGGGGCACGCCTTACGTCGTTGTTGCCATTGACGTGTTTGATTGGCTGAAATTCGCTCGACGAGCTGAAGCGCTAAGATAAAGAGATAAGATAAAGAGATAAGATAAGAATTTTTTTTCTCGTAGGAGATCGGTGAGGGGAAGAGGCTTATTTCACTGCATTTTTAACCCGCCCCGACCGCTCGGCGTCACGTGGCTTCCTCACCAAGATCCAATGCATAACTACTCTTAAGAGGAACCAGTATCTCTGATTTCTTGTTCGTGGACTTATGATGAAATTTCCTGTAATTGATGTTCAATCCCGATACAATGTATAGTGGTCTTTGGCGAACGTGAATACGCTTAATGGAAGAAGAGAACTCCCAACGACGCCAATGAATTCTAGAAGTAGGACTACCGATGCCACAATACAAAAGAAATACCCTGTTAGTCTTTGAAAGTCTAGTTGCCCAAATGCCGTGTCCTTCAATCAACATCTGGCCGAAATCCATCGTCCACACTTTTCTATCCAGCCCCTCCAACTATTGCTTGCCATGCTCACCAACTCCACAAGCCCGAAATTCCATAATAAAACACTTAGTAGCGTTGGTAACCGTTATTCTCATGAGAGGAAAATGACTGCGACTCAAGCGGATATTGGTCGTTTTCGAAGGGGCTCTTGATGATAGCCCGTGGGTTAATAACCCGACTAGGATGAAACCAGTTGTACAAGAGAGAAACCAAGGCCATGAGTGTGGCGTCAAAGAGATAGATGTAGATCTCGTTGGATTGCAAGGCACCCTCCTTTCCGAGAACGTACTCAGCAACACGGAATGCCGAACGAACCAGGATGAACAAACTCGTGGCGTAGAGAACCATGAGGAGCTTCTTCCATGGCGTCGTGAGAGTCGCGGATCGATTTGTCGGGTTCTTACGAATTCTCATGTGGAAAACCAGCGTGACAATCATGAAGAAGCCAAAGAAGAAGATTTGTATCATCAAGCCGCCAATGATGATGTTCTCACCCTTCTTGACGCTGTCCTTGTCCTTGGCTGTGGCGAGCATGCCACCACCGCCGCTCTGAGCGAAGAAAGACAGAACATCACCAAGGACAAAGAGCTTTGTCAGCCACTTTGGCGGGATCAGAGATAGCCGTCCCGCGTCCAGCAGTACGATTAATCGTCCCAAGACCATGTAGATCGATGCGGCGTAGAGAGCGGGGCCGAGCAGTAAGAGGATCGATTGCATAATGTAAGGGTTCTTTGTATAATCAGGTGCTTCGTTTGCGGAGAGTGCTCGTCCGATATAGCCGGCCGCCTCGACTATTGGCTTGGGTTAGCTCCTGTTGGAGGTCGAGTCATTGGGATGTGATTCAATACTTACAGAGACAACCGATCAAGAATGGGATAAAGTACCAAGTTCGGCTTCTGAACATCTGAAATATATGCACGAGTGTCGAAATGGCGAAGAGAATGACGAAGACAGCGGCGGCCGGAAGCGACGGATCATAGTTGTAGAAAGAGAAGCCCTGCCCTGCCATCGTCACTGAAGAAAGTCTAACCGTGAAAGAGAAGAGAAAGGAATGTCTAAAGTTGGTTCTTTGCTGAATTGCGGGGTGATTAATGAGTGATGGTGTCAAAATGGGTGTTGAAGATCGGCAAAAAAAGATTAATGAATGAAGTGAATCTGCAAGGCACAACACGAATCTAGAACTCCAGGAACCGGGCCGCTCATATAAAGGTGAACTTACTTGCATCTACTTAGGGGAAGGCTTATCGTATAATTTGCCGTGCAGTAAGCTTTTGCACAATACGTACGCGGAAGAGCCCCTGGACTTGGTGGGCCATGGCACTCGGCCCATTCCGCCACCCCATATTCGTACATCTGACAGGCTGAGATCGAATCGGTGCTTTACTTGGGATATTTTTGGAACACAATGCCGTTGATGGGTCTTGATTGAGCTTGTGGTGAAACGTTGCCGTGTCACAGCTGTTAGAGCGAGATCTAGAAGCGCCTATGTAGCAGCTCAGCATCCAACGTTTTTCATGATTCAACAATGTTACCAAAACACCGAATGGGTTTTCCCAAATCTTTCCCATGCGACCGGAAGCCCCGGAGATTCAAGCGTGGCCGCTGAAATGAGTTATCACACACTCTCTAAACAACTCAACCGCATCACACTCATATTTTGACAGTCACGTTTAGCAGACTGCGAACAGGCCGCGTAATAAGGAGTTCTTGATACATTCCTGCAGGTTAAAAATGTCACCCTCAAATAAATGACACGCTCCAAACGCGCAAAGAATGTTAGAGTTTCTCCTAGCAACGGTTGACCTCGTGGATGATTGGATGGTGGAAATAGGGTAGGGCTATACGTGTATACAGGGATACTATACGCGGACACGGACTCCACGTATCCGACCAGCCGACGTATCCAGCCTCCCAAGGCCACGACAAAAGTCACCGGTTGGGGCACACCCACGAAGAGATAATTTGATGTAACTGGCGGTAAATCCAGATAATGGTGCTCTTCGTCGCAATTATACGCGTCAGCGTACCCCGCGCTATCTGTTTAGGCTTAAGTGATAGCCTTTGGTCGTGGTATAAAGGCCTACAACCCCTTTTCCTTCGACGCTGAAACTGATAGAAGCTTATTATTCTCATTGGCTCTGCAGTGGCGTCTGCACTTCTGAAACCGACACTCAACACAAGCGCTTACAACCTCGTTCAACATGCCAACACTCGAAACTCACAATGGCTACCCACTATGGCGGTACATCCCCTCTCTGCCGGCGGCAATCGTCTTTGTCGTCATATTCGGCATCTTGACGATCGGCCATGCCTGGAAGATGTTCAGACACCGAATGTGGTTCTGCATCCCCTTCGTAGTGGGAGGTATCTGTACGTCCATCGCCATCCCGACACCCCAACACAACGCTGACCTGTCACAGTTGAAATCATTGGTTACGCTGCCAGAGCTATTGCATACAACAACACTGGCGAGCTCATTCCATATGTTCTCCAATCAGCTCTTTTGCTCCTGGCTCCCATCCTGTTCGCCGCTTCGCTATACATGACCCTGGCCAGAGTCGTACGAGCCGTCAAGGGAGCTCCATTTTCGATCATCACACCACGATGGCTCACAAGAATTTTCGTCTTTGGTGACGTTTTCAGCTTCATCGTCCAATCTAGCGGCGCCGGTCTGCGTGTCCAAGCTGGCAATAACCCCGACATTGACCCCAACCTCGGCTCGAACATCATCGTTGGCGGCCTGATTTTCCAGATTGCGATTTTTGGAGTCTTTATCGCTACAGCCCTTATTTTCAACTCGAGATTCCGAAGACATGTTGCAGGTGGTGCCGTGGTATACGATGTCCCTTGGCAAGAGAGCCTCAACATGCTGTACATCACTTCGATGATGATTATGGTCCGTAACATCTTCCGAGTGATCGAGTATGCGATGGGAAGTGATGGATATCTACTCGGTGTAGAATGGGGTGTTTATGTCTTTGACGCTGCGTTGATGACTCTTACGATGGCGTGGTTTTTCTGGCGGTACCCAAGCAAATTGAAGAGGGCTATCAACGAGTTGGCGAATTCGGACGAGGTGGAGTTGGAGTCGGGCAGGTAGAGGGAATCGGAGCCTTGGAGATATGAGTGATTGATGGTTTGATTGCTGGATCATGTCCCCTCATGAAGGGTTGGGTCTTTTAGGGGTTCAGAGAAGGTCTCCAAGGGAGGTAGTTGGCGGTTTGTTATTTCTTGTTACCTATTCTTAGATACCTTTAGCATGAACAATATTATGATTAGATTTGATACTAAGTTCAGGCCTTGGAAACTGAGATGACATTTCGCTAATTGGAAAACTTGTTGGGAGACTACGAAATGCACGGCACCGCGTGCATTCAATTCATTCCTTTGTGGCTTGCCTATGGCAAAATAGTTGAGCCCTAGTCTAGAGATATCCCTGCAATTGTGTCCCGAAGCTATTTGTTCGTGTATAAAGAAGTCAGGAACTGGAGATCGGGACCAATCCCCGCGTTTCGCAACAGATATTATGTCCTTGATGCCTGAACCAACTCCCACAGAGCGAGAACTCAATTGTCTTAGTTCTATTAATTCGCATAATAGTATTAAATCTGCGAATCTGAAATGAGCGATATTTCCATTTATCTCCATGGTCAGGCATTCATAGTGGCTTGACTGGCTCATTCGGGAACCCTGCTTCTACCTGTCTGGACAAGATACATATATCAGGTATGAAAACGGATAGAAGGCGAGCCCCACTAGCATTCTTCGACGGGCATTCCTCCAAGACGGTATTATAGAAAGTATGCAAATATCTCAACTCGTTGTTCTGCAGTTTCTTAAGCGAGGAGGACGAGGGTTACAGTCGTGTGGCAGAATGCAAGTAAGACCCCGTGATAATTCAATAATAGCACACCATAATCCACAAACAAAACAATGACAAATAGCTTCGGAAACAACTCTGCCGGCTGGAAATATCGGATCCGATGACGGCTTATTCCCCGGGCCTGTTGTGATTTCAGACCCTCTTTGCGCCATCCAATCCCCACAATCACACACACCCCAGTACCGACAATGTTATCTCGTTGATTACGGATCAAGGATCCGCCATGGGGGGTTCGTGGGGGTTCGATGCCGAAGGATTGGGGCTCTTTTGATCTTGAATTTTTCCTTCTTTGTTTGTTTGGATTGTTGATCCTGCACGAGCCATTGGGATATTAATCGCCCAGCATGTTGTTCAAATCTGATACTAGACACTCTGCTCCTATCGTTACAACCCAGAGACTTTCCATTTCGGAGGTTAATGCCCCGACGACGAACCCACAACACGATGTTGAAAAGGCGGACCGAGATTCCAGCGAGGGTGAATCACCAGAAGTGACCGAGTTTGAAGAAGTCGATTGGGACGGCCCCGATGATCCAGAAAAGCCAGTAAATTGGCCACAGACGAAGAAATGGAGGATCACTCTGACCGTTTCCATGTTGAGCTTCATGACGTTTGTTCATCTCTGTCTGTGCTCCCCGTGCCAAGACTAGCTAACCTCTTGACAGGCCCTTCGCCTCCTCGATGATGGCCCCGGCCATTGACGACGTTATGAAAGAAATGAAGACAACAAATCGCGATCTAGGCTCCTTTGCCGTGTCCATCTATCTCCTAGGCTACGCATTCGGTCCCCTACTCATTGGTCCATGCAGCGAACTCTACGGTCGATTGGTTGTCTATCACACATGCACTGCTCTCTTCGCCGTCATGAACATCGGATGTGCAATGGCAAATAGCATGTCTATGCTGATTGCCTTTCGATTTCTGACTGGTACAGTTGGTGCATGTGCGTTCACTGTCGGTCCAAGCACTATTGGAGACTGCTTCAAGCAAGAAGAGCGCGGGAAAGCTATGGCTGTGATGAATCTACCTGTCTTATTTGGGCCATGTATGGGACCGGCGGTTGGCGCCTATCTTACAAGAGCAGCAGGGTGGAGATGGAACTTTTGGCTAATTACAATCATGGTCGGTACTTGCTGTTCAATGTCCGGTCTCATATATACTGACGATGAAACAGGCTGGCGTCGCTTTTGGAATCAGCCTGTTGACACTAAGAGAAACTTACCCCCCTGTTGTTCTCAGGTGGAAAACCAAGAGGCTACGAAAACTGGCTGGCCTTCCCGAAGTTCAACTAAACAACGAACCAAACCAATCTCCCATCCAATTCTTCTTCATGAACATCATTAGGCCTCTGAAGATGCTCGTCCTGTCTCCCCTAATTCAGGGCCTATCACTTCTCGCTGCCGTCGCGTATGGAGTTCTCTACCTGCTGTTCACTACTCTAACCGAAGTTTTCGAGACTCGCTACGGGATTGTCACAAACGTTGGGCTTGTATACTTCGGACTCGGCGTTGGCCAAATCGCGGGTGTTGCTGTCTTTGGCACAGCATCAGATACCATCGTCAAGAGAATGGCCAAAGGAGGAGAAATGAAACCCGAATATCGACTTCCTCCCATGATACCCGGAACAGCCATGATCCCTCTAGGCTTGATCATCTACGGTTGGACAGCGCAATACTACGTGCATTGGTTCGTTCCTCTGATAGGGACTTTCTTCGTTGGAGTGGGAGTCATCACCGTCTTTATTCCTGTGGCGTCGTATTTGGTGGATGCTTATCCGGCGCACGCAGCTAGTGCAACGGCTGCCACGACGGTGTTTAGAAGCATGGGTGGTGCTTTGTTGCCGTTGGCGGGACCTAAGATGTATCAGAAGCTTGATCAGGGTTGGGGAAACACGTTGCTTGCTGGAATTGCGTTGGGGGTTATGCCCATGATCTGGTTGACGATGAAGTATGGAGAGAGGCTTAGGACGCATCCCAAGTATCAGATGAACCTGTAGAATAGCTCCAATCGACCATGTTGGGCTCAGTGCTGGAAAAAAAAGCATGTGACTTGAAAGTTCATACTGGAAACTTAAAACCAGTGGGACGAGGTTCGGGAGTTGCTTGCATTGGCTGGTTGCCACGAGGGCATTAGTACGTCTTCAATCCGAAATACGGAGGCCTCATCCCCCAGTGCATCAGCCGTCTTGGCCTTTAACTCATGTTGCAGTAGGGCTGTCAGCTCGGGCCTTAACCATCCGCCCCAGAGCTTGGCGACTGATACGATGCGTACGATGCTCCGCTCTAGCCAACCATATCCTTGGTGCCCAGGTCTTGGTCACTTGGCACCTGTGTGTCAACCAATGGTTGCAGCTGTGAGCTTCTGATTGTCTGGGAGCATAGCCACCACCAAACATGCCAGAAGAGCCCTAGCTGCTGTCAATTTACGTCTGCCTAGATAATTCTGATTCAAGGGGAGGCTGTTTGTTTTCGTCCAACGCCATGTTCATTTCCAAAATGGGACATAAGAAAGCCCGACATCACAACGCTTTGCTTTTGGAACTTCATATAGACCCCTTGTAAAGGTCATACCCGCTCCCCTGTCTCGACACCCCAATGCTCCTTCCACTGGTTTGACGGAAACAGTGCCAGGCTTTCAGTACCCCCGTATTCAGCCGCAATGTCAGACCAAACTCGAAAATGTCGCCATGGTAACGAAACATCCGAATCTTGCCAGTCCTGCAAGACAGAGAGACGAGAGCAG
>JABEEN010000767.1:0-36920 GCA_013363205.1 Fusarium tuaranense | reverse complement strand
CCCCCCTGCTTGGCAACGGTGCCCCGCCACCCTCAAACCCAGAATCGTCATCTCTGACTGGCTTTCTCCGTTCAAGCAATCAAAGCGTTGCTCTGACACTCGTGTAAACAGAGTTGCAAGATAATGAGGCAGAGAAGCCCCTGGCCATTTTCTTGAGAGTATTCTGTCCTCTCCCATCTCCTCGCCAACCCCGTATTAATTAATATCCATCCATTAATTATAATACGACTACCTCGCCGCCTCAACAAGCGCGCCCATAATAATCTCACCACATCCCATCCATCTCTTTGTTAGACCCGCCACCCTCTCTACCCTTGTCTGGTCTGCTCTACCCCCCATCTCCCTCTTCCTCTAAAAAAAAGTGCCCCGCCATCTTCCCTCACCTCCTTGCCTTAAACCCCGCCGCTTCGCGCATCGATTCTTCCCTCACCGCAAAGCAAAGCAAGCACCTAAAACTCTCTCCCCATCTCCCATAACAAAGAAATCGACAATGCCTGTTGGAACAGTTCTTGTCACTGGGTACGCCACAATCCCCCTCCCTTGCGACCTTTGCGCCCCGTTTTGCGCCCTTCTCGACTCTGTCTTTGTTCTCGTCGCAATCTGATTTCCCCCCCTCAGACGCTGCCGCGCGTTGTCTCGTCTCAAAGAAACAGCCCATTGCTAACCACCTCATTTCTTCGATCTTGCAGTGGCACGGGCTACATTGGCTCCTTCACTTCTCTTGCCCTGCTTGAGCACGGTTACGATGTTGTCATTGTCGACTCTCTCTACAACTCGTCCGAGGTTGCCCTCGACCGCATCGAGCTGCTGGCCGGCCGTCGTCCTGCCTTCTACAAGCTCGACGTGACCGACGAGAAGGCCCTCGATGAGGTCTTTCAGAAGCACCCTGCCATTGACAGTGTGATTCACTTTGCTGCTCTCAAGGCAAGTTGTCCACTATGCCTTCTCGGTCCAGGCGACCGTCCCGGCCTCGACGCCCGTTAACATCATCCACAGGCTGTCGGCGAGTCCGGCGAGATTCCCCTCGAGTATTACCGTGTCAATGTCGGCGGCAGCATCGCTCTTCTCCGCGCCATGGAGCGCAACAACGTCAACAATATCGTCTTCTCCTCCTCCGCCACCGTCTACGGCGATGCCACCCGCTTCCCCAACATGATCCCCATCCCCGAGCATTGCCCCATCGGTCCCACCAACACTTACGGTCGCACCAAGTCCATGATTGAGGACGTTATCACCGACTTTATCAACGCTCAGCGCAATAACCTCGAGAAGGCCGGCAAGGAGTATAAGCAATGGAACGGTGCCCTTCTGCGATACTTCAACCCTTGCGGTGCCCACCCCAGCGGCATCATGGGTGAGGATCCCCAGGGTGTTCCTTACAACCTTCTGCCCCTTCTTGGAAAGGTTGCGACCGGTGACCGCGAAAAGCTGTTGGTATTCGGCGACGGTAAGTTTCCTAGTCAGGCACAGCCTCTTTCTCGCGCAATTCCTAACACGGATTAGACTACGCCTCCCGAGACGGCACCGCCATCCGCGACTACATCCACGTTGTCGACCTTGCCCGTGGTCACCTCGTCGCTCTCAACTACCTCCGCGAGAACCAGCCCGGTGTCAAGGCTTGGAACCTGGGTTCCGGCCGTGGCAGCACCGTGTTTGAAATTATCAAGGCTTTCAGCAAGGTCGTCGGCCGTGACCTCCCCTACCAGGTCAACCCCCGACGACAGGGCGATGTCCTCGATCTTACTGCGAACCCCTCTCTGGCTAACAAGGAGCTCAACTGGAAGACGGAGCTCACCATGGAGGAGGCTTGCGACGACCTGTGGCGCTGGGTCAAGAACAACCCCCAGGGTTACAGACAAGAGCCTCCCGCGGAGCTTCTTGATGCTATCAAGGCCAAGGCTTAAAGCAATGTGATGGTATAGGTCACGTCTGCGAGCAGGCCTTCTCGCAACTTGGGTCTAATAATTCCGGTGGTACATGTTTTTGGATTAAATGGTTGAGCCATCCATAGCATTTAGACTTGTAGCGCGTTCAAAGAAAGAAAAGGAGCAAGGCTAGATTTAATCACATTTTATGAGCAGCTTGCCCGTCGTCTTGCGGCTCTCAATGTCCTGGTGCGCCCGCGCAACCTCCTTGAGGGGATACACATCGTGGATCGCAACCTCCAGCTTCTTGGACCTGAGCATATCAAAGAGCTCGGTGGTGTACTTTTCCAGATTGGCTCTCGGCGAGACGTAGACATTGACGACGGGTCGCATCAATCGAACGCACTTGGGGGTGAGGCGGAGGATGTTGACGGGGTCCACGGCGCCAGACTATCATGTTAGTCGCGTATTCCAGAACGAAGGGTTCAACTTACGGCATTTCCGAAGGAGATGAGACTGCCCTTGGGCGCAATCATTTCCAGATCAGCGTCAAAGGTGGCCTTGCCAACACCGTCAAAGATGACATCAACACCATGACCACCGGTGATCTCCTTGACCTTGGCCACCACATCATCGTGAGAGTTGACGGTATACTCGGCGCCGTTCTTCTTGGCCAGAGCAAGCTTCTCCTCTGAGCTTGCAGTACCAATGGTCTTTGCGCCAACCGCACGGAGCAGCTGGACGAGCAGAGTACCGACACCACCGGAAGCGGCGTGAACGAGAACCCATTGGCCGGCCTTGACTTCACCAGCCTCGCGGATAAAGGTCCAGGCGGTCAGACCCTGCAGGTACGCAGCTACAGCCTGCTCGTTTGAGATCTCGTCGGGGATGATGATGGCATCCGCAGCATTGACAACGCTGTACTCGGCATACGCGCCAACGGTGCCCATAAAGACGACACGGGCACCAGAGGGAAAGTTAGAAACGGAAGAATGAGAGTCAACAACTGTACCAGCAGCCTCACGTCCAAGAGTCAGAGGGAGATGCGGCGCCTTGTACAAGCCGGTACGGAAGTAAGTGTCGATGTAGTTGAGACCAGCAATTGAGTTGCGAACGAGCAACTGACCCTCGCCGACCTTGGGTACAGGGATGTCGTTGTACTCGAGAACCTCGGTGCCGCCGTTCTTGCTGATCTGAACAGCCTTCATCGTGGGTGGAATGGGAGCCATCTTGATGGTGGAGAGGTGGGAAGCAACTCGAGCTATGCGCTGCACGGGAATGAGATGTCTTGCGACTGAGAGAGACGAAGGCCTGAGAAGTGAGCGGCGAAGCGGCAAGGCGAGCGACTGGGCCATTACCTATGTATGAAGAATACTCGACGGAACTGAGAACAAGTCGGAAGGAAATCGGCTTGAGACGGTCTTCACGATAACGGCTACGGGTATCCACGCGCTGGCGGGGTCGGATGGTAGGTTCCATGATGGCGGGGTAAAAACCCAATCGTCTGGTGTTTCTGCTTAGCAATCAAAGACAGGCACGTCATGCAAGGCGGTTTCGGAGGGCGGAAGTACGGCATTGAGTGTCTTGTTTGAGCATGCGTGCGGTGTTGTTGAGGTTGGATACATGGAGAGGAATGGATTTAGTGATGGATAATTGTAGGTGCTGACAGAGACCATGTCAATTCGGTTTCAATGCTGACAGCATCAAGCCTAAGGATCTATCGGTAGTGATAACCGGGTAGCTAGGGGATTTGTATAATGGGGACAATACCTCACAAGCGGAATCTATCAATGGAACATGCGATCAAGTCTTTTAGATCGTGTCACCGAGCTCGCTAGCAAAGCTCCATTGTGGCTTTGCAAAATACTCCCTTGTTATTCGAGGATAGATATGGAAAATATGCCAAAGTCAATACGCGGATGTCGTTGAAGTGACAGGTATCAAATGGGTCTCATCCAGGAACATGTGATGGGAGTGGGAAATCTGCCCATCTATGATAAAGGACAACATTGACTCAATACCGCCTATCGCCGAGGATAGATGTAAGCATACACGGGCATATTAACTGAAAATGAGCAGCTCTAAAGGGATCATATTTATTCCGTAATTCGATCTCGAGTCCATTGTGTTAGTCGAGACAATTGCTAGGTAGTCCAGCTAAATTCGAATACCAAGTGACACTTGTGGGTAGACACGTGGAGGACAACGGTCAACGTGTCGACGTTTATTGAGTAACACCGAAAGGGCATTTTATCTTTTGCCAAGATCTTCCAAGACATCATATGACAATTGCCATGTCCATTGACGTTGGATTTGTCGTAAAATCTGTGAAACTATTGCCGCTATAGGGTACCCGCCTGGACTTGGGCCCAGTATCAAAGGATCGGTCAGTCGCCAATTCTCCAATAACGCACCCAAACTGGAATCCTTCGCGCTTGAAACGAACCGAAGGATACGAGCTTCCATCTAGGCATCTATTTAACAGCTAAACGAGTGTAACCGACTTACAAAAGTTCGCTGTCGATAACCGAGACGGGTTCAAAATTTTGCATAGGTTGCGCCAGCATACGCGTAACCGCCTCGTAAAAGGCCCCAGACAGCGCGCCCGGCGGGATCCGACTAAACCCCTGGTCTATTCTTAGCTTCGCCCAAATGGTTCTCTTTGGGGTCTAGCGATCGACGACAAGGTTTCTAGAGGCAATAATCAAGCGGTTTCAAGTTGGTCCGACGCGGGCGAAAGAGATTTGTTTGACGTGATGCTCACAATTTTGTTGATCCAAGATTTCTCGTCGTGTTCTCGCCATTCATGGTGGAGGTCAGCCATGGATGTCACAGAGTGGCAGTGCAAAGTTGAGCCGCGACATGGCCGCCATTTTGCCTTGGGGCTGAGCACGGAAAGTTCGCAAGCTGTCCCGGGGGCGAATTGAAGATTGGTGAGGGGATCTGTTAGAGATATGTTAAACTTTACACCGTTTGAGAAATTAATTAATTCCATTATTCGACGTTATTCGAGTCTCGAACTGAGCATCATCCATAAAAGTCTGGAGTGAATGGAATGGAATTCGAGGAGACGCGTGCTTGAGCGCTAACTCTTGGCGCTGCCTCCACCATACGTCACTTTTCGCGGGTAGTTTTTAGGCCCCGTCTGTGACATGAGGCCCTGAGTCGTGGGGCACCTACTCTGCGGCTGTGGCTCAGTGGGGCTCATGGCCCGCAATCAACCCCAGGCACCCAAGACAGCTGTAACGAGATGAAAACAAAGGACCCAGGGCTCCAATTGCAGGGCCTGTTTAAAGGGAAGGAGGCACCGGGGAAGCTCTTGCATAGGTATTGGTCTCAAGGTACAGTACCAGCCTTATGAGGGGATGCTCAGCTTCAGGATTTCTTCCATCTTTTTACTCAACTTGAACCTGTATTTTTACGTCGCCTCGACATCCTTAGCTGCCGCTCCAAAGCTTGAAGCCTCTCGCCCGTTACTCTACTGAGCGTCGTCAGCTTTCCCGACCTTCCGCCACATAGGATCACTCTGTTTCACGACGCCTGGAGCGCGAATTACCCTGATCAGGCTTTCGGTCTGCAACCCCCCGTGGACAAACTTGCAGCCCTGCATCCTTCCCAAATGACAGCTCCAAGTTGAAATAAAAAACATGCATCAAACTCCGGCCGACGCCCGCCAGAGGCGCATCATTCAGCTTTCGCAGCAATGGGGTTTTACCTTTCCGCCTAGCGCACCTGCTCCCCTTGCACGGCCGCAGCAGCCGCCCTCCTTTAGAACCCAAGCCGACGATGAGGTCGCCGAAGGCCTATTGCAGAGGAGATGCGCCGAAGTCGCCCAACTACGGCCCAAGAGTGGTCTTTCCCGAGCTTTCTCGTCTGGTAATCTCAAGAAGGGCAAGCATTGGGACACCAAGGAAATTTTCAATGTGTTGAACTCTTGGGTTGATAGCTCCGGATCTGCCGGTGTTGCTGAAGCTCTCATCGCAAAGTTGGCTGCTGCAGGTATCGACCTCAGCGGCATGCAAACACACAAATCTGGACTGTTGAATCGACGTCGCAGTTTCGATAATGGTGTCGATCGCACACGACTACTCAAATCTGCTATCGAGCGAGATCAACTCGAAATGGTCCAGGTTCTCATCCCTCATGCTGACCCTCTGTCACTCGATACCTGCTTCCCGGCGGCCATCAGGACTAGGAACCCACAAATCGTCGAGGTTCTTCTCAGATACGGTGCGAATGCTTCACAAACTGCCGAGGGTCAGGATGAGTTTCGCCAAGCCTGTTCTGTGCCTGCTTTGTCAGGCATTGTTGCACTCATTCTACGATCAGAGGGTCGCCCATCACCGGTATGCGTTTCACAAGGATTGACAGATGCTGTAAGAGCAAAGTGTTTCGACACTGTTCTGCATCTCAGTCGCTCTACAGCAGATGGAAACTACAATCAAGCTGAAGCCCTCAAAATCGCCATCAACAACGAACGAAGAGACATTGCGATGGCCATTGCTACGGGTAACAAACCTCCTCAAAGCCCAGGGCTGGAAGAGGCATTCGGGATACTCATCGAACACACAAAGCTCAATCCAAAGATGAAGCTCGATTTTGCTGAACTTTTACTCTGCTGTGGCGCGCAAGGCGAAATTCTTGCTAGATCGCTTGAGTTGGCTTGTGAGTCTCAGTTCTTTGAGATGGCTGATCTTCTGGCCCGTTACGGAGCTTCTGTTGAGCATAATGATGCTTCTGCTTTAAAGGCTGCCGTATTGAAGGGCCAAGTCAGTCTCGTCAGTTCTTTGCTCAACGGCTCTACTGCCATTGACCCTGCTTTGGCATCGGATTGTGTCTCTTTGATCCCACAGCAAGCGCCAGCTGGAGCGAGACAAGCGTTGCTTCGTATTCTGCTCAAGAAGGGTGCCAACGGAGCTGCCTTGAACGAAAACCTGATCCTCGCAGCCAAGTCTGGAGATGCTGAATCTGTCGAGCTTCTTCTGAACCCTCACTTTCATGACCAAACGAACGGGCATCCCAATGGTGGACACCCCAACGGCCACGGGAAGCCACGCATCAACAATCGACATGCTGTCGCGTCCCCAGATTTCCAGAATGGAGAGGCTTTACGCACCGCTGTCATGAGAGGAGATGTTGATATGACCTCGAGGATCCTTGCTGCAAGGCCCTCGAATGAAACCCTCTCGGCGATTTTCCCTATGATCAAGAGCCTCCCGAATGGAGATCGATATTACATGGTCGAACTCTTCCTCAAAGGGGCACTGACTGGCCCATGTTTGCACGCTGCTCTGCAAGACGCGATCGGTGAAGACCCTCCCCAGCGAGACGACGCTCTAATCAAACTGCTTTTGAAGTACAATGCGGATATCAACTACAATGAAGGAGCTGGATTGCACACCATCATAGCACAAAAAGATCTCGCATTACTCTCTTCGTTGATGCAAGCAGCTTCTCCCCAGACAGCAGCGGCACGCATACAAGATGTGATGAAGGTTACGGACCACCGAGCTCGCTATGATATGATGGTAATGCTGTTTAACGCTAGAGCAAGTGTCGGGGTGCAGCATGTGGCGGATGCTTTGCTCGCAACGCTGTCGGAAAAGCCAGTCGACATGTCCCTTCTCCATCTTATTCTGCAACAGGGAAGGGCTGACATCAACGCCCTTGACGGCCAGATACTCCTAAAGGCCGTTCAGAATCCAGATCCAAAGGTCCTCGATACAGTCCTCAGCATTGGAAAGCAGAATGTGGACACAATACCCCGTTGTCTCGACGGACTGGCGCCTCTCCCGTCCACAGACAACAAGGCCTGGAAGCTCGGCGTCATATTATCAAAGTCGGCCAGGAAACTCGATCTGAACTCGATGCTGGTTCGGGAAATCCAAGCCCTCGTTCAAGATAGTTCGGATAAATCGTCCATGTCTACTTTGTCCACGTTGAAGAAGCTGCTGGAGTGTGGCGCTGACCCTAATGCCTACCAGGCACGACCACTGTGCACTGCAGTTGCTGCAGCTCGAGAGCCGCTGGTTGACATCATGTTTGGCTGCGAGAAGCCCCCGACCCCGGCTTCACTTGCGGTTGCTTTGCCTCATGCGCTGTCTATTTCGGACCCTATGAACCGCTTGACTTTCACCAAGACATTGGTCGAAGCTGGTGCCCTACCACGTGAGGTCAACAGGGCACTTGGTCATGCTGTCGGTCATTTCACTTCTGATTTTGCGCTGGTTAGTACCCTGGCCAGTTCTGCTGATGCCTCAGATGGCGAGGCCTTGGCCTTGGCTGTTTCGAAAGAATCACCTGAAATCCTTGACCTACTTCTCTCGCGGACCAAGCATACAATTGAGATCAGGAACTCTTGCCTGGAGACAGCAATGAAGATTACAGACTGGACACCGAGGCTTGCCATTTGCACTCGGCTGGCGAAAGCTGGGGTATCCCCGCAAGCAGCCTCCAACGCATTGCTCATCGCGGCTCGTGATGGAGACCTTGAGCTTGGAGATGTCCTGATTGCCCATGGCGCAAGTATCTCGACAAATGACGGTCAGGCCATTATCGAGGCTTGTCGCGGTGGCTCTGTTGAGGTTCTGGATGTCCTTCTGAGGTCAAATGTTGACGTTCAGAAACTCACTCTTGAGCGAGGCTTCCAGGCTGCTACAGAAGTTGGAGATCTAAACAAGAGAGCCATGGTCTTTGAGCGTCTCCTCAAGAGAGGCGTCTCGGGCGAAGTTGTGGACATTCAACTCGTGTCGGCTGCCAAGTCTGGTGAAGCAGGGAAGGAGATTCTGCGAGTTGTGCTGGCAGCTGGCGCGGACCCTAATTACAGCAACGGTGAAGCGGTCGTAGCGGCAACTAGGAGTGCTTTCGTCGGGAATCTTGAGTTGTTATTGGGGCTATGGCATCAGGGCAACAACCAGGTAAGTGGCTTAGCCTTAATGCATGTGGAGTTGCTGACGCGTCTGAATAGAAGAAGGCATCACCCCCAACATTGATAAGGGCGCTGAAGGCATGCTGGAAGCTAAGTCGCGACATTCGATTCCAAATTGTCGAGGATTTGTTCAAAGCCGGCATGTTAGCTACTGACGAAGTCCACATCGCCTTGAGCAAGGCTGTTGGTGAGGATGAGCCAGACGAAAGACTGATTCAGCTCTTGCTTGACTCTGGGGCATCCCCTCTGACCAATGGCTGCTATGCTATGGTCCAAGCTGTGCAGGGTGTCAAGGCATCTCCATTGAAGCTGCTATTGGCGCAAGACATTTCTCAGCAGGACATCAACCAGATCTTCTCCAGTGGGTTTACGGCCGAGAAATTCGCGACATGGTTTAGCCCGGAAGGCTTCGAAGTCGCACAGATGCTCCTGGAAAAGGGAGCAAACGGAGACGCCCTGAGTGGTGCCATGGTTCTGGTGATGAGGAACAGCACGGACGAAACTGAGTCGCTGGCCGACCAATTCGTTGAGCTCTTCGTTGAACATGGCGTGGATGTTGAGTACGAGAATGGGGAACCTCTGATTTGGGCGGCATCGAAGGCCAATGCGTTTTGGACAGAGAAGCTGCTCACCTGCAAGCCATCAGCCCAAACGCTCTCACTTGCCTTTGAACGACTGTTCGACACGGCTAGGTCCCCCGACGAGGTGTTAAGGCTCTTTGAACTATTTTCAGGATACCGAGATGGCGAGGCTGGACTGGATATCATGGTACGGAGCCCTGGATCTGAGCCAATTCTAGTCAAGGCAATCTCGCAGTATCCAAGATCGTCCGAGGTATTGCAGACATTGCTGGACGCCGGATTCTACCACGACCAGGCCACAACGCATCGCATTCATGATAGCGTCGACGAACCCGAGGAAGTGACGGTCTTGGTATGGGCCATCGCTCAACCGCAGAAGAAGGTCAGCTCGAATCTGGTCAAGATGCTGATCGAGCGCGGCGGTAAGTCCCTGACAGCCCTGATACGAATAAGTACTAACTCTGATAGCAAACGTCAACTTTGAAACAACAATCAGCAGGACGACACCGCTGATGCTGGCCATTCAAACTCGTCGACCAGACATTGTCAAAGAACTACTCATCGAAGGTGCCAACGTCGATGTTACTGATGCCATGGGTCGAACACCACTCTCGATGGCAACTGAAATCGGTGGAGAACTATCTACGCGAATGATGGGTAACCTCCTCGCCATTGACCAATCGGAAGATGATGGATCGTTGCATAACGCTGCCAGGGAGTTGAACCTGGCGGCTGTAACGGTTCTTGTGGAACATGGCCACCATCCTGATTTCCCTAGCCCACTGCACGACGGTCGCAGTGCCCTGGGAGAGGTCTGCCTCAATGGATCCAACTCGGGAGCGCTCACGGCGGACCGAGAAAAGCTCATGAATAGGGTCATGACATTCCTGGTCAAGTCGGGGTCTGACCTGAGTATCAAGTCACATGGGAAATCATTGCTTCTTCTCTGCTTTGAGGCCTCAGATGCGCTTGCGACCACTCGGGTCTTTCTGAAGGCAGCCATGTGGAAGGAAATCAACAAGCCCTTTAACCACTACACTGATGGCGAGTATACTTACTCGCCAACAATGTATATCAAGAAGGTTATGCCCGAGTCGGACACGCGCGACCAACTTCTGGAGTTACTGCAAAAGAATAGGGCGGTGGATGTGTACTATGCGAACTCGGGAGACCAGCCAGATGATGCCATTGGTCTGCCAGCTGATATGGAAGTTGAAGAGCGAGAACGAAGAGCCCGACTGAGACGTATCATGCTCGAGTCGGAAGACCACGCCATTGCTCTTGCGCGGAGAAAGGAGGTGGCGAATGCGGAAAGACAAATCTGGGAGAACAAGGCAGAGATTGAGGATGCCCGACGTCGCAAGCTTCATAATGAAGATCTTATGGCGACTCGACACAAGGCTGACCTGGAGGAATCGCTCTTTAATGCTGCGCTGAAGAGACGTCTTTCAGAGCAACACAAGTTGACCCAGTCAAGTCTCGATCGCACAAAGGCGGTAGCTGCGGCGGAATTGAAGGCCGAAGAGACACGACAACAGAAGATGCTTGAATGGGAAACCAAGATGAATACGGAGCGCGCGAGCAACGCTCAAGCTCTCAGCAGTCTGCGGGTCAGCGAGCGAGAGGAGCTGGATCGAATCGAGAGAGGATCCGATGAGCGGATCAACAAGAGATTGGAAGCTCAAAAGAAGTTGGTAGAGACGCAGGAGAGACTGGCGAAGAGGATAGCCTCGGTTCCAGGAGGTGCGGACGCAAGGAGACAGATTGGATTCGTGGAGGAGGTTAACTAAGGTCCTCCATTGATGGCAGACTGAACTTGGTTGAATGCAAGGCGTCAGGTGTTGGAAAATTGGGCATCTAGATACCTCTTTCGTTTGTAGGAATGAATTCTTGAGAATATAGGCAATCTAAAATATTTCAACAAAACAATACAACTGGTGACCTATTCCGTCGCTTCTATCATGGGAGTTGGAAATGTTCATCGTGATGCTTAAAGACCCGGTTCTCGTTCCCTTGACGTCCGTCTGTGGAGCTGACTTACAGGGGCTCACCGCCTTTGGCAGAAAAGTTGACCGCCAAAAAATTATGCGTTTTCTGCCCCTCCATCAAGCATCGCAAATCGCAGCTTAATTCTTTCACGTCGCACGCCAACATGAAGAACTCAAAGAAGAAGAGCGGCTCGTCCGCGAGTCGGATCGCCGATGCGCGATTCGCAGACTTTGAAACCGATCCCCGATTTCGACTGCCCTCGAAGAAGCAGACCAAGACGACAATCGACAAGCGATTCGCGCACATGCTCACGGACAACGAGTTTACTGCTACCGCCAAAGTTGATCGATACGGCCGAAAAGTAAAGTCGGATTCCAAGAAGAAGGCTCTTCAGAGGCTATATCGTCAGGAAGATGATGAAGATGAGGAAGAGAAGGAGGAGGAGATTGAGGTTGATGACGACGAGGTTGTTCAGAGGGAGTTGCGGAAGGCGCATGAGAAATATGACCCTGCGCGTGGCGGCGGCTTCTCTTCTTCCGAATCGGATTCTGACTCTGATCATGAGTCTGATTCTGATGAGGAGGAGGGTGGCGCGCAAGTTGACGCTGAGGGAGATATGCAGCGTTTCCAGGACGAGCAGAACGAGGTTGAGGCTGGAGAAGTGACGAATCGAATCGCCATTGTCAACCTTGATTGGGATCACGTCAAGTCTACCGATTTGATGGCTCTTTTCAACAGTTTCCTACCTGAGAGTGGAGGCAGAGTTGAGAAGATTTCGGTCTACCCCAGCGAGTTTGGCAAGGAGCGCATGCAGCAGGAAGAGGTGGAGGGACCTCCCAAGGCATTGTTCAAGGACTCCAAGGGCGACGACTCTGACGAGGATTCTGATGAGGACAGCGATGAGGAGAGTGAGGATGGAGACGAAAAGATCAAGAAGGCTCTGTTGCAGGAGGGTGACGACCAGGACTTTGACAGCGATGCGCTCCGATCCTACCAGCTCGACCGTCTACGTTACTACTACGCCGTCATGGTTTGCTCGAGCCCATCCGTCGCGCAGAAGCTGTACGAAGCTGTGGATGGACGAGAGTACCAGTCTTCCTCTAATTTCCTCGACCTTCGATTCGTCCCCGACGACGTCACCTTTGACGACGAGCCGCGAGATGAATGCGACAAGGTGCCCGACTCTTATACACCCATCGAGTTTGTCACCAATGCCCTGCAGAGCTCCAAGGTGAAACTCACTTGGGACATGCACCCAGAGGAGGTCTCGCGCAAGGAGTCCATCAACCGTGCTTTCACTGGTAAGCGAGGCGAGATTGAGGAGAACGACCTCAAGGCCTATCTGGCTAGTGATAGTGAGGACGAGGATGACGTGGAGGAGGAGGTTGCCGAGGAAGAGGAAGCGGCGGAGGATGAACCCAAGCTCTCCAAGAAGGAATTGGCCCGTCGAAAGATGCGAGCTGCCCTGGGCTTGTCTGAGGAGTCTACCAAGTCTTCCAAGAATGGACCTGTGGGCGACATGGAAATCACCTTTACGCCCGCCCTCACAGAATCTGCACCCAAGAAGGAGGCTGCGGAGGAGACGACAATCGAAAAGTATAAGCGAAAGGAAAAGGAACGAAAGGAGAAGAAGCGCGAAAAGGCTCGAGCTAAGCGAGAAGGTCGTGATCCTGATGCATCGGACGAGGAGGTTGTAGAGGCACCTGCTGAGACAGATGATCTTGGTTTCGATGATCCTTTCTTCACCACTGCCGATGACCCTGCGCCAGTATCAAAGACTTCCATCCGCAAGGAAGAGCGTCTCAAGAAGCGTCAAGCCCGCGAGGCCGCAGAAGCAGAGACCAAGGCTCAAAAGTCCCAGCTAGAAAAAGTCATGGCCGAAGACGCAGACGACGACCAAGTCGCACACCTAGACCATTTCGACATGAACGAGATCATCAAGGCGGAAAAGAACAAGAAGAAGAAGGGCAAAGCCAAGAAGCGAGCCGAAGCCAAGCAATCGCGCGGCGGTCTACAGGAGGATTTCAAGATGGACGTAACAGATGATCGTTTCAAGGCCGTTTTTGAGAGTCATGAGTATGCTATTGATCCTTCGAACCCCAAGTTCAAGGCTACGGAGGGTATGCAGCAGTTGCTTGAGGAGAGTAGGAAGAAGAGGAGGGTTGTTGATGAGGGTGAGGAGCCGAGGAGTAAGAAGGTTAAGAAGGGACGGAGGTGAAAAGAGTAATACTAAGGATCAACTAGACGGTGTATTTAAAAAAAAAGTTTGGGAGTTTGGTGATTAACAAGTTTGGTATCTGATAGCCATGATTCATAAAGCACATATTGCGCTGTGTTGTTGTTGTTTGTTGTCTACAACGCTGTCATCTTTTTTAACTCAAAACACGCTCTTGAACGAAAATTCCACCTATAATACTACTCGGCATCAAGAGGCTTCTGACCACTCCAGAAATGCATCTTTCCGTAGGCATGTACTCTCGGGTCTCTCATCGACTTGCGACACTCGGCGAAAAAGATTTCCATCTCATTCTTTTCCCATCCCATCTTGGGGAAGTGGAGGGCTCCTACGGCGGGGAAGAATTCTTCGCAGGCGGTGCGGTAGTACATGCCTACCAGTCGCATGACCCTACACTTGTTAGTACTTTGGTGGACAGAATAGGGGGCTGGCTTACTTGTCTTTTGGCCATGTGCCGTAGGGGAGCTTGATGTAGTTGTGTTGGATATTTACGAATCCTGCTTCGGCGAGGTACTGCCCTCCAAAGACAGCAGCATGTGCATTTGTTTCAAACTGAGCAAAGGCTTGTACGAGGTGCTCTGTGAAGCGTTTAAGGGGCCAGTCCTCGGGGATGGTGCCATCGTCGGTATGTACCTGGCCATCGACGTCTTGAAGTTCCACCCAAGCTCCGGGCTTCATGTTTCTAACGGAGTTAGACAGGAGGATGATGACGGGAGTGAGATACACACGCATATGCTTGTTTGAGGAGAAGCACTGGGGATTTGAGGATTGGGATCATGTTGCGGAGGTGGACAAAGTCAAAGTCGTCACCGTTTAGCCACTCATCTTCAACGTCGTCGACTAGAAACCTGAACAGAGTTAGTGACATGACCTTACTCATTGTAACATGACTTACTTGACGTTTGGAGGTACCCAGCAAGGTTGAATAGGACTGAGATCGAGACCCAACACCTCTGCACTCGGATACTTGTCTCCCACTATAAGTGTCAGCAACCTCCTCAATTCAACCATCCAATCCACATACTCTCAATAGCCCATATCCCAGTCCCAGTCCCCAAATCAGCAATCTTCTGCGGATTATTCCCAATAGGAGCATAAAACAACCTCCCATCCGTAGCCTCCAACATCATAGCATGAAGCATATCCTCTCTATTCTGCTCCGCCTCGTCATTCGGCAAGGGATATCTCCCATGACGATATCTGTGATACCTCCGACCGTTTTGAAAGCTGTGCTCGTAGATGCTTGAGCCGATCGATGTAGAGTCAGAGTCGCCCGCTATCGAGTCGGCGTCAAAGTCGCTCGCTGAGAATTCCCCGTCTTCGTCGCTGCCGCCTGCTTCGATTTGGGCGTTTCCGTGGAGGAGACCTTGGTTTTGGGAGAGGGGTTCTTGTTCTTCTTGTTGTTCTGTGAGGGTTAGTTTCTATATTAAGTGTGTGTGTGTGTGTGGCAGCCTTTGTGCTACCATACCTGGATCATTGACATCACTAGGTCTGTCTTGTATTCGTGGACTCCCCTTCGGACTCCCCTTTGGACTCGTCCTTGGGCTTGTTCGTTTGTCTGAAGTACCCATGATGGTATATTGCCTTGCGCCGTGAATTATAACACCCGCTTGACGCGCCGCAGGTTCAATGACAAGCGGGACGTTCCAGATAAAGAAGCAGAGAATGACAATCACGAGATAAGCATGCAATGTCTGCGAGAGGAGGAGGAGGAGGAGAAGTGAAACCCTCAGTCGAGCCAGTGGGGCGCAGACGCAATAACAAGGTATCTGAGTATCACTCGTGGGATTATCCTGGTGGCAGAAATGTGACAGGTTACTGAGGCAAGGGAGAAGAGAGAACAAGAAAAATGTGAGTGTGTGTAGAAATTGAGACAAAGGAAAAAAAAAAAGAGGCACGGAAGATGCCACTAATAATGTAGAACCATACGGAAAGACTTGCCATTCACTAGCCATGATTGACAGTAAAAACCTGCCAAGATGGCGTTTTGGAAAGCTTGTAACCGACAAAAACCTACCTTGGGAGGAACGAAACCCAAGAGTCTGGACCCGGGGCTTTAATGCCAGTCGGGACGGCATGGCGCATCATGACAGCGAGTGAGGGGGACGGGATGCCGCGTGTTGATCCAAAGAGGCTTTTTGTTCGATAGTTTGGGTCTTCGTTCCCCGGGGCCTCGGACTCGGTACAGGTCTTTGGCGTTTGAGGTGATCTACTAGGGCATACCAGCCTGACGGGCGTGTCGATGAACATATTGTTCATTCTGTTGGGATTGACGTTTCTTGCGCTCGTGCCTCTTGGCAGTAGAGGTGCGATTGGTTGTTGGATAAGGTTGGTGATGGGGGGTTGCTGAGACATTCATCTGCTGCTGGACGTAAGAGCTGTGTTGTGAATAGCAAGAAGATGTGGTTGGAACCACGAAGCAATTGTAATTGATTAGCTACATGGAAGTGCAAACCCGCTGTAGTGGCCTCGTCCTGTGGAGCACTCTGATGGCCAATGGAAACACCAAATAAGGCCTTGTCTTGGTCAGCCCCCTTTCATCTCGCAGCACCATGATCACAATTAATCAGGCTGTCAAGACGTCGTCCAAATCACCGTCTAGAGTGTGTAAGCCGTCATGAGCTCTAGGATATATCCCCAGCTCCACTACGTCGGGAAACCTTGACCAAATCCCCACCGGCCAAGATAGCCTCTAAACACGTCAAATGCTATTTTGACCAAGATGAGCGGATCTACGGTGCCAAGATCTACGACCCTCTTTACCATCCCCATCACGACCAAGTTTTCGGGACGCCGATGAATATCGCGAGGATAAAGACTACAGCCACAAAGCTTCCACCTATGAAGACCTCGACAAGTCCCCGATCACCTCGGGCCGGGGACCTTGGAGATGGTCTTGATGCCGGCTCGTACATTGCGAGGTCCCCGTGGAATGGATTTAGGGTGTTATTCTGTAGTCGTTGACGGGAGCCAAGAAACATAGTAGACGCCTTCGGTAGAGGCTTGAGATGTTTACCTCGGTTATGAAGAAGGTTAAATTGAACTTCCGCGGTGGTGAATATAGGACATGATGCCGTGGGACATTGTTGTTGGCTTCGGATCTGGAGGGAGGCTGTTCGACGTGATGCTCATCGATTTTCGTAAACCCGTGGTGGTGGTGTACCACAAGCCAAGACACTAGCCTCACCAACACCCATCTCCGATATCGCCATTGTGGCTTTTGTGGTCCTACGAAAGGAAGATTAAGGATCCGGCTACGGTGAGCCGGTTGATACGGTGACCAAGAGCCTCAAAAGGCCCTCGAAATGGTGTCTGCAACAATGCAACTCGAGGCATGACCTTTCTGATTGCCAAGATGGAAACATCAAGATGGAGATGCATGCAGCCATAAGACACCATCATGTCCTAGCGCCAAGAGATAAAAGCTCGACATTCCCAACAAGGCAATCAAATCTGCAAACCTGTGAGAACTAAGTAAAGAATCAGCTAGACTGTGAAAGCTTGAGTTGTCATGTGGACTATTTTAAATAGGACCAGGGACCCCCACAACGAGGAGTTTTTTCCTTATCGCTGCCGCGTATACGGGATAGCGTCGTAATGCGTGTGAGTGTGTGTGTGCACGACATGGGGATCCCACGGGAAGAAGACGACTGGTTCTGGATTTTTCGGATAAGCGAAAAAAAACAGACCAGGCCAAGGCTTGCGTGGGATGATGCGCAGATGGGGGATGCGCGTGCGTGTGGTGAGAGGTTGGACCTCCACCAGTTCGCTGCGGGAGAGATGAGAATGAGGTGACTTGCGATGGATTGACCTGACTCGCCACTAGAATAATCTTTAACAATAGAAGTCAAAAGTGATGAATGGCCTTCATTGTTGATTGCTACTGTGTTACAGTAAACAACTGCCGCTCTCACCGACTTGTCACACAGAATACAGTAGCTTTGCCGTCCCTAGCGCCATCGAGATCCTGATCAGAAGCAGAGAAAGCTTGGACGATTAGAGGGGTCAAGGGTGGTCATGACACCCTCACAAGTCGACGCCACCATCCCCGTCTCAGCATGACCATCCCATGACGATTCCACCTTTTTTTTCTCTGTGGGGAAACGCGTGAGCCCTTATTTTTTCTTTTCTTTTTTTTGTGTGTGAGAGAAAGCTCGACGTTGCAGGTCACCTTAGCTTATAACTAGCAGATGGGATCATCATGGCCTCCACCTTGATAACGCTGCTCGCCGCCATCGTGCCTTTTCTCTTCACCGTCCCCATCTCTCTCCTCCTCATCACCTACCTAATCCAATCTCGAGATAAATTCGAACTCGTCGATAGTCCAGACACGCCGGCTTCTTCACCTCCTCTTTCCCCAGTATCATCAGACGCCCATAGTTTCTTCTTCGACGACAGTCCATTCTTGATAGACTAAAAAGGTCATGCCGCCAGCCGACTCGACGACCCCTCTGCTCCCCATCTCCACTCCCACCGCCGTCGCCACTCCTTTCTTTGCGAGGCAATCTCCAGATCCTCCTCCCTCGGTCGCAAATAATGTCCAACGCCTTGCTATCGCCACCTTTTCGCTCGTTCGTCTTCTCCGCGGTCTCTCCCTCATAGTCTACCCGCGCTTCGGTCTATGGGCCCTCGATATTCCTCCCGATGGTAGCGCATACATGCTTGCTAGTTTGATCGGCGTGCGCGACGTTCTCCTCGCCGGTTTCCTCTACACGGCCGATACACCTTCGGATCCGACAGCTCGTCGCGAAGTTACGCGCGCACTGGTGGTGAACCTCCTAAGCGACGCGCTGGACGCGTTCGTGCTCATTTTCTACGCTGCTTGGTCCGCCGACTGGGGAAACCCCGTCGCCGTAATCGTCATATCCGCCGTAATGGCCATCCTCGAACACCTTACGCTCTGGAGTCTAAGCGAAGACGAATGGAACGCGCTCGATCACCGAAGTCTCGAGGATGATAAGAAGGCGAGGATGAATGCGTGGCTTAGAGAGCTGGAGCGATGTGGACCTGAGCAGTCGATCGTTCCTCCGTCGTCGAGGGCTTCCGTGCGATATGGTGCTGTGGTTTAGTGGTGGATAAAAGCTGGTGAGGGTTGGGTTGATATTGTTGCATGGCGTTACAGGGAGTTTTGAACGTATTCTGAGATGGGATACGGTTGGAGTTTTGGAGTCTACATACACGAAGCGATTTAGCGGGACATGCACTTGGATACTTCCCTGAGATTAATATAATGTTCAACTCAGTTCATGTACCTTTGGAGTGTCGTAGTAATGGATCTCTGGTACCTCTCGGAGCCCACGATGGCTCTTATATCTGTTCCGCTTGGACGTTCTGACAGCGGCGAGCTTACCGTCATCAGGATGCCTTGTAAAGCTTATCTTAGGCGACGAATCAACCGTAACTGATGCGCCATCTTTGACAACTCAAATATCTGTGACAGATGGATTGGAGGACCATCTGCTTGAGGCCATTGGCTGAAGATGGAGCCCAGTAAATCGTCTAATGATCTATACTGCGCCAAGTCTTGTTGGATAGGCTGCAACTGTGTCAAATATGTGATACACATGGTCGAGACGAGCGACTGAGAAGTAATAGAGCTGCCATCCTTCTAGAACATGTTATTCGGCCCTTTCAAGCCACACCCACAAGTCAAAGACAAGTCGACTTATTCTCACCGCACCTCCATATATCGTCCCATATATATAAAAAAGCGTGCTTCTCCGCGGCCTCGGCGATGGCGTGATATAGCACAATCGAAGACATCGCAACCATATCCCCACCCACACGTCGAGTTAACTGGCTGCCGCTGAACCGGCGGGTGGAGAAAAAAAGGCGGTGGTTAATGTCCCGAAGACTTGTCTTGGAGTTTGGACTCTACTTCTGTCAACTCATTGTTTGGACAGATTGAGAAGAGTCTATGAACTGACTAGTTTGTCTTTTGTGTACTCTTTTATTGTCTGCTTCCAATTGACACCATGGCGATCCCTCCGGTTAAGCGCGTGGCTGTCATAGGCGCTGGTCCCGCGGGCGCCATCGCCGTAGACGCCTTGGCACAAGAAAAGACATTCGATCTCATCCGAGTATTTGAACGTCGCGAAGGTCCCGGAGGTTGCTGGTAAAGATCCTACTGCCATTGACGCTCGGCTTCATCAAACTCTGGCGTAATTGCTAACAATCCCAGGATCGGCGATAAATCTCAACCCCCAACAGTCTCAAACCTGTCACAATTGGCAGACCGCACCGCAGATGCTCCTCTACCAATTCCCGAGAAGCTACCGACTTATGCGCCCAAGTCTAGTCAGCCGCGCTTTGAAGAGTCTTCTATTTATCCATACCTCGAGACCAATGTCGCAAGTGTGACGATGGAGTTTACTCAAGAGCCCATCCCCGAGATTCGAAGTGAGTGGTCAATTGGGATTCACGGTGCTGATACACCCTTTCGAACTTGGAAGGTTATTCGTGATTACATCGCTGGACTTTTGAAGCGGAATAATTACGAGGATCTTGTTTCTTATAGTACTACTGTGGAACATGTTGAAAAGGTGGGCGATGAGTGGAAGGTCGTTCTGCGAAAGGAAGGTAATGAGAAGGATTATTGGTGGACGGAATGGTTCGATGCTGTTGTTGTCGCTAGCGGGCATTACTGGGTGCCATATATCCCTTCGATAGATGGGTTGGAGCAGTTTGAGAAGTCTCGTCCTGGGAGTGTTTTACATAGCAAGCATTTTCGAGGACGAGACTCTTTCAAGGGAAAGGTGGGTTTATCTGCAATTCACTAGAATATGGAAAATGTGCTGACAGTCTGGTCAAGAGGGTTGTCACAGTCGGAGCGTCTGTCTCAGCGGCAGACATTGCTGTCGATCTTGTCGGAACAGCCAAGTCGCCAGTTCACAGCATCACCATTGGACACACGGTGAATGCCTACTTTGGCGACGGAGCATTCTCACACCCCAAGATCAAGAAGCACCCCTCTATCTCGAAAGTCACTGGCCGAACAGTACATCTCATCGACGGCACCTCGATCCTAGACGTCGATCACATCATCTTTGGAACAGGCTATAGCTGGACACTTCCCTTCCTCCCTTCCGTGCCAGTACGCAACAACAGAGTCCCGGGAATCTATCAACATGTAGTCTGGAACCAAGACCCAACTCTTCTCTTCGTCGGCGCAGTAGGAGCCGGTCTAACCTTTAAAATCTTTGAATGGCAAGCCGTCTACGCAGCCCGTCTCCTCGCAGGACGAGCAACTCTTCCCTTAGTGGAAGAAATGGAAAAATGGGAAACCGAACGGATAAAGACGCATGGCGACGGACCCAAGTTTTCGGTCGTGTATCCTGATTTTGAGGATTACTTTGACAAGGTGCGCGAGTTGGCTGGTGAGGGTGAGCAAGGGGTTGGACGTAAACTTCCGCCGTTTAAGAGGGAGTGGTTTCGAGCTTTTAATGAGGGGTCGGATTTGAGGAAGGCTATGTGGGAGAGGTCTAATGCGAAGGCTGAGGCTGAGGAGGTGGAGGAGAATAGAGCTAGACTGTAGAGGGTGGTTTTTTGGGATGAGGGCATTAGACATAGAGATAGACAAGACACTTTGCTGAAGTATATGCTGCTTTGTAAGATATACTGTTGGCCAGGCATTGGGCTTCCGCGCTGGGTGTGTATTGCTCATCTTGACGTTGCTACCCAGGTTGAGCAGTGTCGCGGGCTGATATACCGAGACATACCAGGATTACATGGTTCCGAACTGGAGAGAGGCATTGTGTCCCCCTTTTCCGTTTCCGCTGATAAAGAGCATGGCCTTGATAGTTTGCTGCTCAGGAGACCCCTTTCACATAGGCCTAAGCGCAATATGAAGTTCCCAATGTCAACAGGGCGGTCATTGCAACCACTCAACTAGAAGACGCCCGTATCTGAGGTTTCGTAACACCCGAAGCATCGGACTTGCCTATTCGAAGAATCCCATCCCTGAGGTATGGTGCATATACGGGGTAGATGCAAATCTCTTCTCAAGATACGCTCACGTTCAAATGTGACTTGTAAGATACTGTTGCAGGGCTCCTTATCCAACCCCTGTCAAAATGGAGGGCTGTGAGAGAAGTGAACGAAGGAAATGGAAGGTCACTGTTAGAACGTTGGAAAGTACCAACATGTAATAACACAAGTTATAACGGTAGGGCCTAAGATTGGGTAACAATGAAGGTGCTGACAACCAACTGTATTCGATGTGGCAGGGCTTGAGTGCCCAGCGGGGGACAAAAAACACCGAACCTGGTTCAACCACAGGGCTCTGAATGCGAGTTCGGTGTTTTTTGTCCTCCGCTAGAGTGCTCACTGCTGTGTGTTTGATTAGACTTCTCACCGCCCGAAAATGTCACCGTCGCAACCTGGGGAAGTGGCATGACTTGCTAGCTTCAAGGAGGGTTACGACGTGCGACCCTGGGGATGACATCGAAGGGGAGGACAAGGCAGCCTTTGAAGTTGGGTACAGACGAAAGAGAAGGCATCAGGACTCATCCAGAAAGAAGAGATGGCCCTCTCTTTTATCCACCTACCTACTCAAAAGCACTTCCCCAGATTCAACCACGCTGCATTACCGAGTGGACCAACACCCCCGGTAGATGACCTCGTCTAGATTTCTATTTGTAATAGCTTGATCCGGGGAAACTTGTCTCAAATTCCTGGGGTAAAGAAGAAAAGCCACAGAGAGAACAAACAAATGTCGATCTGGGACATTTGGAGGATTCTAACTGGGCGGGAAGATGGCGGATTGTTGATGCATTATCCCGGTGTGTGAACCCCGCATTGTCAAGGCACACACCGGCAATGCAACCTGTTGTCCTATGGGGCGTAGGGGATTCAGGCGCCTGACCTTTATGACGGGAAAAGGGGAGAGAACACGGACTCTGGTTATTGAGTGCGGAGTTTAATGTCCAAGGATAAGAACGGGCGCTCATGTTCGGCATTCGGAATGACTCGTAATAGCACAGCAAATCTAGATTCCTTCTTTCTTTTTAAGCCTCTATTTTCTTATCTTTTCATCCCGCGTGGACCAGGCGTTGCTGCTTGGTTGTGGAGTACCACTCCACCAGAGTCCACTTTCTCACCATGGACGGATCTGACTCCCGAGAGGCGCGTAGTGGACCAGACAACGGGTTTTCCCCTTGTTCATGGGGGGGAGGTTATCTCGATCTGGATTCTATATCTTGTTGACAAGATCCTTCTATTTGTGATGAGAGTCGGTCAACAAGATGACAATGGGTGAATGCCACACCGGGTTTGTAACATCTCGAGCGCATGACTAGCTTACTTCTCTCACTACCCAATTGCCGAGATGACCGAGCCTACCAGCTTCTTTCTCTTCCCAAGGCTTCCTTATCAGTTTAGCTTGGCTCAGTGGCTGAGATAATGATGCATTTCCCCGCGTTTTCCCTCCATTATCTCGTCGGAGATAGGCTGCCACGCACCAACCAAAAAAACAACACCCTAGCTAGCCCCCCTGTCCGATCCCCATAAGAACAAGCCAGACCCGTCTCGTCTCGTGATGATTGTCGCTCCGTCATTGTTCATGATCGGGATGCTTTCGGCCACGACGACCTAATACTTCCAGAATACGAAAGCTTCGAATGTCGGGAACCATGCAGGCAAAGACTTCTACGACAAAGAGCGGCTGCAAGCGTGCTTCAAACAGGCCAAAGAATGGACCCAATCCACGGTCGCGGTCGGGCTGTGCCACCTGCAAAGCCAAACATGTAGGGGCTTCTCTCTGAGTGTGGGTATATCGATGAATCCCAAGAACTAACATGACAAGACAAAATGCGACGAGACGAGACCAGAGTGTTTAAGATGTATTCGAAAGGGTGTCAAGTGTGGAGGATATTGGAAGGAGTTCAAGTGGTCGTTTAAACACCAGCCTGGAGAGATGGACATCAACATCCAGACTGGACCCTCGCCTACACCCTCACGAAGAGGATCATCCGTTCGAACCGACAAGACTCCTACGACAGCATTACCCATGACAATACTAGATTCTGCTCCCGGACCTTCGAAGCAAGATGATTTGGCGACAGAGGATGGTGCCTCCATCTTGGGCGACGCTAGCTGGACAAGCAGTTCCTGCACCGACTCAGAGACGGATCTCTTTACCCAGACAAATCCCATCGTTGATACAAGCGACATGACAGCCATGACTCCAAACATCGAAATGACCTCCCAAGCACTCATCCCTCCAACCGGCCAATTCCTCGAAAGCACACCTCTAACCGTCAGCCTAATCACCGACACGTCGTCCCTCCTCATCAGCAACTGGTTCGAACAGGTGTGCGCCGCCTGGTCGGGCTTTGACTCGGAGACGAATCTGAACCGAAAGCTGGCACTTGAACTCTGCACGACCTCTCACTCGGTTTTTAGCTCGCTGCAGAGCATGTCTGCTGGCTTCTTGTCGACGAGGTTACCCAACATGAGGCAGTCTGCCATGTATTTCCTTCAGGCTGCTACGGGGTCGGTTCTTTCTGAGGCGAAGGAGGTTAGTTGTCGGACGGTACTCGACACGATTCCCTCTGGACTATTATTTTCGCTATTCTGCTTGGGAACGACTGTGTGTTGGGTTGATGCAAGACAACTTGGTCTACCCTTCTTCCGAGAAGCAAAGATGATCCTCAAACGTCTCAACCGTCGTCTCTCAACATATTCCGAAAAAGATCTAGAGTTACTCTCATTCTTCAACAGAAGTTTCGCATACTGCGAAATGCTCCTCGCCGCTGTCGAAGATGAAACAGATGCAGTCGTCGAATCAGATACCACCATCATCGGACCTCGGACTGACGCAAACATGCAATTAGCTGAGCGATATATCGACAATGCTCCTCATCCTTGGACGGGCATTTCACCGCTTGCTGCTCAGCTTTTTGCTCAGTCGATACGGTTATGCCGGAGCTTCCGTCGGAACCTGAAGCTGCCGAAGGAGACGGAACGGGACTTTCAGCGAGCGCTTGAGGAGATACAGGAAGCTCAACGACTGGAGGAGAGGTTGCTGGGATTGGAGTTTTCGGCTGCTGTTTCTGTCTCCGACACTGGGGACTTTCGCACACCTGCGCTTCACCTTTCACTGATCGCAGAAGCTTACCAACTGGCCGCACTTCTTCAGCTGTACCAAACCTTTCCTGACCTTGTCGCCCTACGGTTACCGCTTGACTCTGCGCATGCAAATAGCAGACACATTCCTTGGGAGGAGTGGATCATACCCCTCAGCCTGCGCCTCGTCAATGTCCTCGAGCAGATCCCGCCAAACTCTGGAACACGTGTCATCCAACCTTTGCTGTACATTACAGCCAGTACCGGTCTCCGCTACGATACCATGACCCTCCTTGACGTTCCAGGTTTCTCATTTGAGACTGCAGCCAGTCCAGTCACTGGCTTCCAACCAAGTCCTTTTGGCGCTTTACCTGGTGATCCCTTGGAGGCGCTGGGTACATCGCCGGCACCCCCGGGGAACCTCATCTCCCGCATGTCGCTCGACATAAGTAACGCCCGGCATTTCATCACCGGGAGACTCAACATGTTGGAGAATACCTTACCGCCGAAACCGGTGGTGATGGCGAGGGAATTGATCAAGGCTATCTGGGACGCTTACGACAATGAGCCGCCAGGTTCAGCGACGGTTCATTGGGTTGATGTGATGGAGGACAAGAATCTACGATCAATGTTTGGATAATTTATGAAGTTTTTAAGTCAATTGTAAAAATAGCTAGCGAATTGGTTTAGGTATGGCCATGGTATTCACGGCATGGAGTATGAGAATTATTGAGATTGGTCAGGACACTTTATGGGAGCAATTCTATTTCATTTCATCATGAATCTATACCCAACCCCCAAATTTCCCTTTCCTTTCCTTTCTAATCCATCTTAAACATCCATATACTTGCGAGCACCAGTATAATAAGCCAACCCCTCATCAGGCGTAGTGAAAGTAATGGTAGCACCCTTGGGGATGAAAAAGACATCACCAGGCTTTGCGTCAACCTTTTGACCCGTAGCGTCCTCGAGAGTAAAGTTTCCCTCGAGGATGATCTTTGTCTCGTCGTACTTGTAGGTGTAGGTCAAAGGAGTGCCGTTCTTGAGGCGGAAGAAGCCGGCGGAGATGGGGTTGGGTGCGTCCTTGGCTGAGGTGTGGACGTCGCCTAGGTAGGCGTTTTCGTTGGCGAGGAGGGGGACCTCGTACTTTGTTTGGGCTTGGGCGTAGTGCTGGAAGGCCATTTTGGAGGTTGTGAGAGATTGTTTGAGGGAGAGGATGTCTTGGAAGATGGATTGAAGTAGATGGAGTGTAGAGAAGGTGTTTGTGTCTTGTCTGATGAAGAATGTCCTTGAAGAGGAACAATCTCTCATATATACAACTCCCAAACCTCCACCATCCCCTCTCATCTTCACAAGAACTTACTCAATCCCTCTTCATCCTTCTCAATAACGTAAAATGATCCCCTTCGCGTCATCAATCTCTTTCAGACAAACCTATCCGGACTGTGGTGCCCCGCCACCACCGTGATAGGCTTCTTTTTCCTATCTGGGACAAGTTCCCCGATACACGAGATGGCGGGGTAGACATGGCCGCTTTCAGCAATCGGTTGTTGATTCGCCGGCACATGATCCCGATCTTCTTCTTGTTTTTGCCCCAGTGGAAAGTTTGGGGGTTCAATGAGGGTTTTGGTTGTATTGGAATGGTCAAGTGGTGGGAAGTTCAAATAGAGGGTGTTGACCACTTGGGGCGTTTGATAGTATCACAGATAACATTTCAACCTTTACAAGACTCATGGTGGTCAATTGAGTATTATCTCATATTTTTCTTCATCCACTTCTTCTGGCTTCAATCACAATTCATCATGGTTCCATCACTGTCCTCCCTCGGTACCCACGAGGTCATCGTCGTCCTCAGCATCTTGACAGGCATCTCCTTTATCGCCTACCAAATATTCAACATCCTCTCAACCCGCAAATCCAAACTCAAAAATGACCTTCCTCAAGTCTCTGCCGGCTGGGAACCAAGCGACTACAAAACTCCCATTCCTGAACCTTACCCTGGCTGGTCCATCGAAAAGACCAAGCCCCTCCCCTATCGAGCTTTCCGCTATGGGCCAAAGTACCAGGTCACAATGGGTCTACGTACTGTTCCTGTTGAGGAGTGGATAGAGTTGGATAGCGATTATCCAAAGTATCATGCCGACAAGAAGGCTCGTATCGCGGAGCGTGGTGAAAAGTGTGTCGCTACTCACCCGGACGCTTATCCCGCTGCCATCGAACTTCTTCAAGAACTCACAGAGTACCTCCCCTCTCGATACCCGACCCTCTTCGAGCGAACACCAGTTGGAATAAAGAACAAGTGGTCAGGCGAAGACTTTAACATTGTCGAGCGTCCACTTGCCGAAGACCCCATGGCCATCTGTGCCCGTCTTGTGCAAGATGATCTCGCCCTCATGATTGAGCGTCCTGATGGACAGTACTACCTCATGGCTGGTGCTGTACTCCTCGCTGGTTTCTGGCGTCTTTCGGACAAGTATGGCATGTCGCTCTCGGATATTCATTACTCTGGTGATGTACCGCATTTCAAGGAGAAGCTAGAGACTGGCATGTGCAAGTTCTTCAAGCGTCTCAAGTGCGAGTCTGTCTACTGCCGCAACAACTACTTCCTCCAAGTTGATGACTCTCTCCCCTGGAGTTGGAGCATCGGTAGTGAAGATGCTCCCGTTGTAAGCTGGAGCACTGCACAAAAGGATAAGGCGATTGAGCACCACATGTTCCGCTCTGAACGCCAATCTCTCCGCCGATTGCCAAAGACAGGAGCCATTCTCTTCACCATCCGCACTTACTTTCACCCCGTCACCGATATTGTCAAGGAAGATTACGTGCCGGGTCGTCTGGCTAGTGCTGTGCGCAGTTGGGATGACAAGGTGTCTAACTATAAGGGCAAGGAAAAGTATGGTGATGTGTTGCTTGAGTATCTTGACAGGGAGCATGAGAAGCAGTTGGCGAGGGGATTGAATCTTGAGAAGGAGGATGAGGTGAGAAAATACCCGTGGTAGAGGGTGAGGTTTTTGTGGGGAGTGTCTGTAAATATCAAAATAGTGATAGATGGGGTTTACGAGGCATTGAGCGATGCATGATGAATTTCTTAGTTTTGTTTAAATACCTCATTCTCGATTGAACATCATTTTATCATTCTTCCTGAAAATCTTCCTTGTGTCGTCTTGGTGAACGGGTTCCGAAAGTCTTGTCCAGTCCTTTTAATTGTTTGGTACTTATACAGGGCTGTTGGACAGGTCAACGACGTCCTCAAGCCTAATTATGCCGTAGTACACAGAGCTACAGAGTGTTCAAGCGTCAATATCATGCAAGAGAAGGTTATTTAAGGCCAGATTCATCATCAGAGTAAGATTCGCTAAGCTACTTATGCCTCATTCATCAACCATAAAATCATTCCAAATTCCATTTCCTCTCCCACCCCGGAAAGAAAGGATTCTCATCCAAAGTCCTTGGCTCCCAATCCACTGGAATCAACCCCTTCTCCACCTGTTCCCGCTCCCACTCCTTCAAAGTAGGCTTCGCCACATGTTCCACATGCCACGTACCCTTGTACTTCATAAGATTCTCCTTTCCTTCATTAAGAACCTTGAGAACGAGGGATGGGATGTAGGGCTCGTCTCGGAATTCAGACATTGGTGTGAAGAGGGCTTTGAAGTTGAACACGATTGCACCGGAGAGGGGGAGTCTGCGGAGGGTTTGCCAGTCTACTCTTAGGTGGAGATCTTTTGGGGTTAGAGATGGGTTTTGTGAGTCTCGGTGGCTGAAGTCGGGGTGGTCGGAGGGGAGGAATAGGGGTTGTCCTATTTCGAGACCCCACGAGCCTCGTTGGATGGGACTGCTGGCGGGCATTTTTGTGAAGAAGCTAGAAGAGTTAGCCGATTGTCACATAGAAATGGGTTGTGCTTACCGATCCATGCTAAACTCCATCTTTTCCTTGTAATCGGGCACTGGGGCATGAATCTCGGGCAACCCAAGGCCCATCTTTTGGCTCAGCTTCCAACCAACCGAAGAACAGATGACACCCGCCCTGAAAGTGTATCTCCCCGTTGCAGGATCTCGCAGTGTGAGCGCAAAGTCCTCAGGAACGTGGTTGAGGATGAAATGCAGGGGCTCAATCTTTTCCAGATCCTCCTTGTTTCCCAAGATGTGGTTCACAAAGGTGTTGCCATGAAGCTCAAATGCCTGAGGGTATCGTGCACACAGGAACTGGATGATCATCTCCATGAGTTCCTTACACGCGAGTTCGGACCCCGGAAGTGCCTGCAGCACATCTTTACCATGCTTAGCGTAAAGTTCCTTACGCTGACGGATGCGTTTTGGATAGGTATTCTCCACTTCCAACCAAAAATCCGTGTCTAGTTTCTTGAAAGCTATCGGGCGTTAGCCTGTGAGTGGGTTCGAGATGGATCCACTGTCACTTACACATTGTTTGGTGGTAAGCCCACCGGAAGGGACGATAAGGTCTCGGAAGAGCAGTCTTGACATTGAAGTTCTTCAGGGGTGTAGGCAGAGGAACGCCGGATAGCTTTGCGTAGTCGGGAAAGTCACCAAGCTGCTTGATTTCCTTGACGCTGAAGCCGGTAAAGTTGTACTTGCTTGGACTAGCATGGCGATAGTCCTCGTCCAATCTCAAAAGAGGCTTGGCTGAAAGGTCTACATTGCTGGAAGAAAAGGATGAAGAGATTTCAGGGAGAACGTATCGCTGCGAAGGCGGAAACACCTTGGTGTAATCAACCTCAGCCGTCCTCTTAACCGGCTCAGGAGGAGGAGACGAAGGCCATCGCGTATATTGAGTAAGAGCCTTTCGCTTGTGAATAAGAGTATGAGCAAGGACACCAAGGCATGCAACAGCGCTAAGACAAAAAGACAGAGCAAGCACCGTCTTTACCGTAGCAGGCTGAAGAGTCTCGGAAAAGACAAGCATGATGACAGTCGCCTATTGCTCAAAGGAAACGATTCGGAACAAACATTAGCGACGTTGTGGTCATCTCGGAACTTGAAGTTGCGGGATTCCTTTTTTCTTTATGCGTAACAAAACACCACAACAGCAGAGACACCAAAGCAAAGCAAGACATGCTACGTCAAACACGACCGAATCCGGTCACAGTTGGAGAAAACCTCCCCGCGGGTTAACATTGCCAGTTGTGGACTAGGACAAACGCGGGGTAAAAAGACAAAGTCCTTATCGGGATCGGCAGTGATAAAAGGACCACTGGTACACGGTAGATACGCCACTGCACGCGGAGAAAGAGTGTGTACCACTTACAGAAGGTGTATGAGAAGAGAGTGTGCGGGCGTGATAACAGGCCTGTCGAGACCAAGGGGGCTGATGATACGAAGGGAGGGCTTCGGTTGCAGGCGCGTGACGCAGTTGTCACGGGTAAGCAAACCTATTTTGTAGGGTTCTCTACGAGGTGTTGAGGAATTTATGGCGTCTCCCTGCTCTTGCGTTTAGGATTGTTGATTCATTATGTAAATGGATAGGAATGCCGGGTATCCTGTGGGGTTATGTCACAGTAACATGTCATTGTGCAGTGGCTGAGGACTTGACGATACCAGGGGGAGGATCGTACAAGGAGGTAGCTGTGGACTCAAGCAGACAGATACCACGGTCTGAGGAGGGCCATGACAACCGAGGTAAAGAATTGATCCTTTCGAGGCCAACCGGATTCTCCCTGTTGATGAAGCCGTGAAGCGTCTTTCATTGGAACCTCGGTTGTCGAAATCTAGGTAGGCAGAGTATTTCGGCTCTTATCTCCGACCTGATGGCCATTGGCTCCCTTCGAGGCTCGGATGCTGGTTGCTGCATGGATGTGACTGGTGGAGAGGATGATACTGATACGGTTTATGATGAGTTCCTACTGGTCAGGGCATTGCGAAAAACAAGCACCTTGAGTTCATTGTTGGATTTTAGCAGTTATGAAGTCTTGGAATCCTTATTATGTGGTTTGTTTATAATAAATACAAGATAATTTTGAGCACTTAGGTCTTTAAGGTACCTGGTGTGTACTTGCTGCCGGCGGTGCCCATATTCCGCCTAGCAACACGGCTCATATGAGGACCATATATATCTTCTGACAGTAGAGAATCATTCTAAAACTATTTCTCAAGCTCAGAGGTAGAAAATCCAAGCATTAGAGGCTGAGAGGAAAATCTCGTTGTCGAGTGACACAGGGTAGCATGTCCCAATAAAACAGCATGTGTGACATGGTTGGCGAATTCTACTGATTTCATCCTGATAGAATTCTTTGATGATAAGTATGAACATTGAATACGTAGAATTATATCTTTAGCGTGCCATGAAGCTTGAAATTTTCATTTTCGGATTTTCTTTATGAATTATCCCTTCACAAGAAGGATTATCAATATCGCGAGTAATATCTCGGGACTGGAACACGCACAACCATATGCCACCAGATGTTAAGGTTTTATAGGTAGTTGCAAGTATTATAAGGATATATATCAATACTAATGAAATCAAATATTAACTTTCCTTGAATATTGCCTTCCGTGCGACTTATCTGGTGTCTTATCGGGCGCCCATCGTGCCATCCATCCATCCTGAATTGTTAACGCTGTGGGGCCAAAGTGACAGGGGTTATTTTGGGCTGGCTTGTTCCCCAGATCGAGCCACCATCACTCAAAAGACAATATCTGGAGAATGGTGGCTCAATTTCATCGGTATTCATAAATTCTACCCTTAAAAATACCTACTCCCCCGTATACTGATTCTAAAATACGGATACGAAGTCTGGAATTTATGGAGAAGCAAGGGATGAGAAAAAGGGGTCAGAGTAATCGGATCTTTACTTATCCCGGTGCGCTGCAACACGTGAAACAACAGCCTCCTCCCCACTTGCTCACTGCTCACTTGCAAAGTAGCAACATCATCTCAAGGGCGACATCTCATCAAATCAATCGTTTCCAATTCGCTCGTTATAGTTATTGATTTTTCAAGATGCCTTCTCCTATTGTCGCTGCTACTCTTCAGGCTGCTGCCCTTTCGACCGCCTCTAATGTGTTGGCTCAGCTCATTGAGGCGCGTCAGCAGAACGTGAGTCTTCATTGTGAATCACTGCAATTGATTTGAACCACCATTGATTGCCGTGATGACCATCTCATACAAATAGACTATTAACTAACTCATTCCGATAGCGCGCAGTAACTCTGGATCTCCTACCTCTTCTCCGCTTCGTCACACTCACATTGATCACTGCCCCTCCCAACTATCACTGGCAGCAGTTCCTGGAGCGCACCTTTCCGGCGTATCCGTCTGCACGCCCACAGGAGCGTATCGGTGATGTTGAGATGGCCCCTGCCGAGGATGCGCCTGAGCTCAAGGAGGGGTATGAAGAGCGTATGGCTGAGATCAACCGTGACCGGGAGGTCAAGTTCAGCATGAAGAACACTCTGACAAAGTGGTTTGTTGACTGTATCACTGCTGGTGCCATTATGAACACGGTGGCTTTTCTCATTATTATGGGTGTTCTTAAGGGTCAGGCTTCATCTCAGATCTGGAGCAACATCAAGACGGTTAGTTCATCCTCTTCATCATTGCTCATTGCTAACCCCTCTCAGGAAACAATCCCCATCATCGTTGCCGGCTATAAGATCTGGCCGATTGCTTCCATCATCAGCTTCAGTTTTATTCCCGTCCACAGGCGAATCGTGTTTTTGAGTTTCATTGGTCTGCTGTGGGGTATCTACATGAGTCTGGTGGCTTCTAGAGTGTAGAGGTCTAAAGAGACAGGCGTCTGGAGTAGTGGCTATTGCCGCTGATCGTGGATTTGATATTGCCGGGCAGACTCTGGTTTGGATGAGCTTTGGGAGGACATGGACGAATGGAACTGCTCGGAACTTGCGGCCTGCTGTCTGCTGGCTTGATTATTTTTGCGTTGGCAAGAATCTATGATATTAGTTTCATTCTATGACCTGTTCCCCACACAGTGGAAGGCGTTGTCCTTTCCAGCTGTCAAGTCATGTTCTGGAAATTCAAAACATGTCATATCCAGCTCGAATCAACCAACGGGATACACCTCAAGTGCTGCATCCTTGATAATCACGCACTTAGATCACATCGGCAGTGATTCGATTTCTGTGGCCCAGGGTTTCATCCCGCCTCCAGATCTGGTTGCTGGTCCGAGCCATCATGGAGAATGCCAAGGACTATCCCCTGCAACAGGCGGGATACTCTGCACTATCACACTATAATCCTTAATGCAAACCTCGTATTTAGGCTTTGGACATCGTGTTGTATGGGTCTGTTCAGGGGTTGGGCTTTTGATCGACATTGGTTATATAACTGTGAGCAATGGCCGTGTCTACAGTCTCAATGGCCTCATCGCCTTGAAATTCGACGTTGTCGGTCTCATTGTGAGAATGCGTGTCTTTCAAATCGCATCAGCCCTTCTGGGCGCGCAATTCGTCTCGGCGACGGCAGTTCGTCGCGCCGCAGATACAGCCGGAACCATCGGCTCGGGTGACTTCATTGTCGAGTTTGCCGATACCGTCAAGACGGCTTCTGCCTTTTACGATGCTCTCGAGGCGGAAGGAATTGGTGCGAATCCTCGTGCCGAGTTTAATTCTCGTCTCTTCAACGGCGCATCCTTCCAAGTCCTAAATGCGAGCGACGGGAAACAGATCCTGCAACAGCTTGAGGCGCTGACACAGGTCAAGGCTGTCTGGCCTGTTCGCCCTGTCCGGCTTAATATGCCGGAGACCAGTGAGGCACCAGCTTCGAACGATACTACTGGAGATGCCTTACCACGACGTCAAATCACGCCTCGGGATGCCACCGAAGACACTTTTTCGCCTCATGTCATGACCCAAGTTGACAAACTGCGAGCAGAAGGAGTCACTGGAAAGGGAATTCGCGTTGCAATCATCGACAGCGGTATTGATTATACTCACCCGGCTCTTGGAGGTTGTTTCGGACCTGGATGCTTGGTTGAGGCTGGCTGGGACTTTACTGGTGATGATTTCCTGCCTGGAACTATCGAGGCCAAGCCCGACGCAGATCCTATGGATGACTGCCAAGGTCATGGAACTCATGTTGCAGGAACTGTTGCTGCACAGCTTGAAGGCAACAAGTACGGTTTTACTGGAGCTGCGCCCGGAGTCAAGCTGGCTGCATATCGTGCTTGGGGGTGTCGTGCGACGTCTACCAACGAGATTCTCCTTTCAGCCTTCATCCGGGCTTTCGAGGAGGGTGCTGATATCATCTCTTGTTCGGATGGCGAGTGAGTCGTCTTTGTACAATCTACATGGATATCTGTGCTGACCGTGGTCGACAGTGCTGGAGGTTGGCCCTCTGACGTCTGGAGTGTTCTCGCCACACGCATCGTAGAGGCTGGAGTTCCCGTCGTCATCTCTGCCGGAAACGACGGTGGACTTGGCCTCTTCTATGCCTCGGCTCCAGCTACGGGCCGTGGTGTGACAGGTGTGGGAGCAGTAACCAACACCATGTTCCCAGCGCTGCTCACTGCCGCCTCTTACGCCGTCGAATCTAACAAGACGAGCCAAGAGTTTGGATTCTTGCCTGGATTCCCTGAGCTCACTGGAAATGTTACCCTTTCCCTGTGGTCTGCTGTTGATGCTGATAATGCTTGTTCCGCTCTGCCTGACGATACTCCGGATTTGAGCAAGCGAATTGTACTCCTGGAGAATTTGGATGCTCGGGCGACAGGATGTTACCCACAGGATCAGGGTACTAACGTGGCTGCCAAAGGCGGTCAGTACTTGCTCTACTACGCAAAGGATAACCTGTGAGTTCATCATCCGGCGTTTGCTCCAATAGATATTGACAAACCAAGCACTATGCGGGATGAGCTATACAACTACGCAGAAGGCCTTCAGGGCGTGGGAACAGTCCCTCCCTACGTCGCCCAGAAGTGGCTCTCCCTTCTAAAAGAGGGCAAGACTGTCACCGTCACTCTGCCCGGGGGAAACAATACTACAGTCCGTCTTGAGCAGCTTGAGAACAATGTGAGCGGAGGTTACATGGGAGATTTATCCAGCTGGGGCCCTACCTGGGAGCTGGCCATGAACCCTCAGGTAGCCGCTCCTGGAGCCAACATTCTTAGCACATTCCCGATGGCCATGGGAGGCTATAGAGTCATGACGGGAACTAGCATGTGTAAGTTGCCAAAGTGTTCTCGCCGTGAAAGAATGCCCTGTTAACGCATCCAGCTGCGCCTCTCGTCGCGGGCATCTACGCCCTCATTGGCGAGGTTCGAGGAACCTTGAAGCCCGAACTCCTCAGAAGACTCATCATGTCAACGGCAAAGCCCCTTGACTGGTTCGATGGAAAGAAAGCACATCCAGATGTCCCAGCCCCAGCTACACAGCAAGGTGGAGGCATCGCCCAAGTCTTTGACGCAGCGTACACCACCATCGAGCTTAGCGTTGAGAGCATCTCTTTCAACGATACTGACCACTTTATTGGAAACAAGACCTTCAGTGTGAAGAACACAGGGTCCAGTGAAGTTTCACTTCAACTCTCTCATCGTAAAGCGCCGACTATGTACACTTTGCTGCCAGACTTGTCTCCTTTGATGGCTGCCTCCTTTCCTAATCCGATTGTTGAGGAGTGGGCTGATATTAGCTTCAGTTCTAGGTTTGTACTTTTTGGACCGTTGTTGTTCCTGGGCTGACGGATTCGTGTAGCAAGATCAATGTACCTGCTGGTGGCTCTGTCGATGTTACTGTCACTTGCACGCCGCCAGAGAATGTTAACGGGACTCTACTACCTGTGTACAGCGGACACATTGCCTTGACAGGTTCCAACTCTTCCCTGGTCCTGCCGTACTTGGGAGTTGCTGGAAGCATGTACGATATACCTATTCTACAGCCTTCTCAAGTCTATCTCGCCAACTACAACAACGAAGTTCCTGCCAACAAGACATATACAATCCCACGACCAGACCCAGCCAACCCACCACTCACGGACCGCGGTGACCAAGATACAACGCCAAATGTCTACATCAAGCCCACCATCGGAACAGCTGCACTTCACGTCGATGTCTTGGGTGGTGGTGCAAAGGGAGATGTTCTCGGGGCGTTGGCTGGTTGGCCGCTACTCTACTTGCCTCGTTCGGATCAACGGGCCTATGTCAAGGGATTGCTCGCTGATGGAACTGTACTGGATGAAGGGGTTTATTCTCTGAGAGTTAGTGCGTTGAGGGTGTTTGGAGACAAGGCTAACAAGGATGATTGGGATGTTGTGACGACGGTGCCTTTCAACTTGAAGTATGAATCGTAGGTGGAAATTAGGGCTGCGTTTGAGTTGTGTTGGATCTTTTAGACTTGGACTTGAGACTGGCCTTAGTATTAGATCATGCCTTATGAGGAGAGGACATTTAGCACACGAAAGTGAGCACCCAATCTTGGACTTCAGTGCTACGAGAGGGCTAAGCTGAGGTGCCAGATACCCAGCCCCTTTGAGACATTAGGCACAATTCAACCTCAATTACAATCACTAGCCCACGGCTCTTATCCTCCGTCAGTGGTTGACCTCTTTTCACGGGAAGCGGAAGTTGTTTGAGGTGAATCTTTGTAGTATGGAGGTCGTGATATGATGCGACATGCCCAGCAGCTGTGAAAATTATACAAGTGAGGTAACATAGAACAAGTGAGCCAATATAGAACAGTGACATGTGTTACTGCTCAAGGTATATATAGATCAGAAACGATGGTTTGCTTTTCCTTTCGTCGTCGACCATTCTCAACCTAACTAACTAACAAAAAGCGACAATATATATCATAGCAACCTTTGCCTAGGAACAAAGTAAGAATACCGACACTGGAAACAATGACTTCAGTTATCCGAGCAGACCACACCCACTGGGCTTGTCCCCTTCCTCTCCAGGGATGGCCTGGCATCAAGTGCGACCAGGGCAACGAGATGTCGACCGACCATTGCAAGAACTGCAAGCAGAAGAGGGCTGTCAAGGCCAAGGCCCTCAATAGGAATGGAGACAAGATCGGGAAGCTTGCGGAGATCACCGCTGGTGGCGAAGAGCTGTGGGATTACGATTAAGCTTGATGGGGATTAAGTAATGGTCAGGGTAGAAGGATGGCCTAAAGCTACGTAAAAGAATGGAGAGTAGATAGCTGATAAATGTAGCTGTCTAGCATAAATATCATCAAATGGTTAGCTGAGCCTGTATACGCCAAAGGAACCAACCAGTAGCGATCACATATTCCTCGACGTGTGTGACGGCTAGACCCTCCATCCCTCGATCTTCGTCATCGGTTAT
>JABEEN010000762.1:0-20125 GCA_013363205.1 Fusarium tuaranense | reverse complement strand
ATACACCAAGGATGGTCTCGACCCCATTGACCAGTACTTCGCCATGGGCCGTGGCCACCAGAAGGAGGGCGTCGATGTCCCCTCTCTGGAGATGGTCAAGTGGTTCGACTCCAACTACCACTACGTGAAGCCTACCCTCCAGGACAACCAGACCTTCACTCTCACTGCCAGCCCCAAGGCTGTCAACGAGTTCAAGGAGGCCAAGGAGGCTGGCATCCCCACCCGCCCCGTCCTCGTTGGTCCCGTCTCCTTCCTCCACCTCGGCAAGGCCGACCGTGGTCAGTCCGTCGACCCCATCGACCTCCTCGAGAAGCTTCTGCCCGTCTACGAGCAGCTCCTCACCCAGCTCAAGGAGGCTGGTGCCGAGACTGTCCAGATCGACGAGCCCGTCCTCGTCTTCGATCTCCCCGCCAAGACCAAGGCTGCCTTCAAGCCCGCCTATGAGAAGTTCGCCAGCCTGGGTGACAAGATCCCCAAGCTCGTCTTCACCACCTACTTCGGTGACATCGTCCACAACCTTGACCTCCTCCCCAAGGACGTCTATGGTGTCCACATCGACCTTGTCCGCAACCCTGAGCAGCTCGAGACCGTCCTCGGTGCTCTCGGCCCCAAGACTATCCTCTCTGCTGGTGTCGTCGACGGCCGCAACATCTGGAAGACCAACCTGAAGCGCGCCATTGAGATTGTCGAGACTGCCATCCAGAAGCTCGGCAAGGACCGCGTCATTGCTGCCACCTCCTCCTCCCTCCTCCACACCCCTCACACTCTTGCCAGCGAGAAGAAGCTGGACCCCGAGATTGCCGACTGGTTCTCTTTCGCCACTGAGAAGGCTTCCGAGATTGCCCTCATTGCCAAGGCTGTTACTGAGGGCCCTGCTGCCGTCCGTGAGCAGCTTGAGGCTAACGCCAAGTCCATCCAGGCTCGTGCCACCTCCCCCCGCACCAACAACCCCCAGGTCAAGGACCGCCAGTCCAAGATCACTGAGCAGGACTACAACCGCAAGAGCGAGTTCCCTGCCCGTATCAGCCAGCAGCAGAAGAAGCTGAACCTCCCTCTCTTCCCCACCACCACCATCGGCTCCTTCCCCCAGACCAAGGAGATCCGTGTCCAGCGAAACAAGTTCACCAAGGGCGAGATCACCCTTGAGGAGTACGACCGCTTCATCGAGAAGGAGATTGATGACAACATCAAGATCCAGGAGGAGCTTGGCCTTGACGTCTTCGTCCACGGTGAGCCTGAGCGAAACGACATGGTCCAGTTCTTCGGTGAGCGCCTGGATGGTTATGCCTTCACCACCCACGCCTGGGTCCAGTCTTACGGCTCCCGATGCGTCCGACCCCCCATCATTGTCGGTGACATCTCTCGCCCTGCCCCCATGACCGTCAAGGAGTCCAAGTACGCCGTTACTGTCTCCAGCAAGCCCATGAAGGGTATGCTCACTGGTCCCGTCACCTGCCTCCGATGGTCTTTCCCCCGTGACGATGTCCACCAGTCCGTCCAGGCTGAGCAGCTTGCTCTTGCCCTCCGTGACGAGGTCGTCGACCTTGAGAAGGCCGGTGTCGACGTCATCCAGGTCGATGAGCCCGCTCTCCGTGAGGGTCTCCCTCTCCGCTCCGGTGAGGAGCGTGACGCCTACCTCAAGTGGGCTGTCAAGGCTTTCCGCCTGTCCACCACTGGTGTCGAGGACTCCACTCAGATCCACTCCCACTTCTGCTACTCTGAGTTCCAGGACTTCTTCCACGCCATCGCTGCCCTCGATGCTGATGTTCTGTCCATCGAGAACAGCAAGTCTGACGCCAAGCTCCTCCGAGTCTTCGTCGACTCTGCCTACCCCCGCCACATCGGCCCTGGTGTCTACGACATCCACTCCCCTCGTGTCCCCAGCGAGCAGGAGATCAAGGACCGCATCGAGGAGATGCTCCAGTTCCTCAAGCCTGAGCAGCTCTGGATCGACCCTGACTGCGGTCTCAAGACCCGCCAGTGGAAGGAGACCAAGGAGGCTCTTAGCAACATGGTTAACGCCGCTAAGTACTTCCGCACCAAGTATGCCCAGTAAATATCAACCCATCATACTGTGTGTGTGAGAGTTGAAGGGGACGGTGGCGTACGGTGATGATGATGATGATTGTGTTAATGAGGAGTGTACTTTTTTGTGGAGGCTGAATCTGCGGATCAGCTACGATTTCAACATCGGCGTTTTGGGGCTGGTCAAAAAAGACCAGTTGTGTTTGTGGAATCCCAAAAGTTAACCTACGGATACGGAATGATATTGGGAATGGGACGGATGGTTTGGCGAGCATTCAACATTTGCATATACCCTCCCAATTGGGAGCAGATGGAGGTCTAAAATCAACAAATTGACCTATTTTTCATGATTATGAAATCTTTTTCTCTCCATTGCCGTGATTTAAGTGTCTTTTCAAGTGAATCATGTCATGTCTTGAAGCTATCTTGAACTTCTGGTGTTGGTGTTGGCCCGTCGTGTCAAATATGCGAGATCACGTGCTCACGCGTGTCAGGAGGCCCCACGTCACAACACGCTCGCCTCGTCTCTCAGGTGAAGAATACAATTGACACACGCAATCACCAACTTGATGCGTCGCCCGCCAGGATGCCTCCCATCGTCATCCTAGACTCTGATGATGACGAGGATCACGGCTATTCTCCACCGCGAAGTCCAAGGGGGCCAATCTCGCCTCTTAGAGCTGAGGCTACGACGAGTCATTCTTCAGGGCGTGTAAGCCGCGCGACGACATCAACAGATCCGTCCTTCTTCCGGAATATTTACGACGAGCAGAATGATGCAGCTCGAACTTATGTTCCAGAAGGGACGGCCCGATCTTATAACCAGGATCAACTCTCAAGCTCAGACATGACAGCCCCAGCACCTTTCAAGCGTACCGTAACAGGACTAGTTGAGCCATCGTCGCTCGTCTCTGTCACAGACCGTACAGCGGCAAAGGGGCAAAAAGCCCCAGAGGAAACCACCCCAGATGAATGGACACAAGCTTCAACACCAGGGAGGAGGAAAGCACCCACGGCCGTTATGGATGATCCCTGGGATGTACCAAGCTCTCCTGAAGGTGGACAGAGCCGCCCGAAGACGAAGATTCGCATTAAGCGCCGAGAGCCACAACAGACGCTGGGGTCAACTTCAAAAACCACATGGGACTTGCTAAACATGAAGTCTGGGAGGAATCCAGATCCAGTCCATGAGGGACTAGGAATTTCGCCATCGAGAAAGCGGAGGAAGGTGGAATATCCAGAGGCATCTCTTCAAGGATCTAATGAAGTTGACCTAATTACCATTCCCTTCAGCAACGACAATGAAGGACGAGAATCGCAGCCAGCGCCAACGCCCAGCATGCTTCCGCCAACACTACCAGTCATGGACGATGTTTCTTTCTACATCGCCCCAAAGCCCTTGACTGAAGCTCAAAAGATGGAGTATGAGAGTATCCATTTGCCATCTAGCGACAGCTTCAACCAACCATTGCCTCCGATTTACCAGTTCAATATCCAGAACATAGGTTCAAGCGACGAGGGGACCAACGTCAACACACCTCGGAGCAACGGAACTTGCCTGATGAGCACTGCTCCAATGCCCAGCACGGCCCCTATGCCCTCAAGTATGATGGATCCGCTGAGGATGGCGACTGGGCAGTCTGTTGGACTGAGATGGGATTCATCACCTGATGTCATTGCTGGGGGAGAGTCACCACCGAGGGAAAAGCAGCCGAGACAGCGAGAACGGCAAAGGCGTGAAAGTCCAGTTGCGCCAGTGGTTAATGAGGTGCCAGAGCCGACCAGGGTCGATCAACCAGAATTGCCAGTTGTGGAGGAGACGAGGGTAGTCGACAACGAGCCACAACCTCTGGATCCTCCAGTAGAACCTACGGTAGAAACTTCGGTAGAGCCTCCTGCAGAGCTTCCAACAGGACCTGCCGCGAAGCCTGCCAAAGCAAAGAAGGCGAGAGGACGACCAAAGAAAAAGGCAGCAGCAGAAGAGACTCAATCGGCGGATCAACCAGAAGGGACGCCAGCCGCGAAGCCAAAGAAGAAACGAGGCAGGCCACGAAAGGCAGATCAACCTACAGTGGAGATGAAAGAAGCAAGTCCACAGGTCGAGCAGCCATCAGTTAATGATACGGTTCCCTCCACCAAGGTCACGAAGCGATCTAAGGCGAAGGTTGAGGCACAACATCAAGTGGAGGAGGTCAAGGTCGATGATCAACAGGAAGAAGAAAGCAAAGAGACCACGGATAGCCGAGAAGACAAGTCTGTGTTGCAGGAATCCAAACCAGACACAATTAACAAGGCCGATCTCAGCGAGGACGAGACTTCTAAGCCTCTAGAAGACACGACAACACCAAGAAAGGAAAAGAAAGAGGAGAAACCAGTAGCCACGAGCAAGACCACGACTCCCTCTCGAGGACTATCAGCGATCCTCAACAAGCCAGTCTACCGAGTTGGCCTGAGCAAGAAGTCAAGAATTGCTCCTCTGCTGAAATGTTTACGCAAATGAGCGTATGTGGAAACTACAGGAAAGGCTTGCAATGTAGAACATGGCTCGGTTTGGTGTCTATGGCGACTTTGGCGACTTTGGTCCGTAGATATGGGCATCGAATTGGTTGCATTGTTAGGATATACAACCAACAGGCTAATCATGGCCAAGGGCTGAACGTGTGTCAGAGTAAAATAGAGGTTTGGACGAGAAACGAGTACATCTAGAATACCCAACATAATTCATGATCATGACATGCAACTTCCTGAAGCTGTTCATAGGAGTCCAAGTAAACTTGGGAGCATACATGGAGTCATCTAGTTGCATTTCCCATCTTCAACTTTTCCACGCTCTCATTTCCAAGTTCTAGGATGTCACCTTGTTCGCTAACTTCCTTGACATGCAATCGCCCTTCCGGTTTGGATGATGGCCTGTCCAGCACCTTTCACTTAGCATCCACGTCATAGAATTTTCTGTTTTGTCTCAGAGAGAAGGTTCCAGATCAGGGACACATGGTCAAACTAGCAAAGTCTTGCTGGATCAGTTTGATGATGCCGGATATGTTCATCAAACTGTTCCCGGTTTCTTGACCTCCCATTTTTTGCTAGAAACAAAGCTAAGAGTGTTTCCAAATACAAGCCTTCCTTACAATCGCCGGACTGTATGTTTTCGTCGGTTGTTTGTTGTTGGCAACTGAGACGTGTTTTCGGCCAACGGATAGAGGAAGCCGGCCCGGAAGCAAACCTCGGGGAAGAAACACTGACATGTTGCGTATACACACAAACTATTGCGTAGTCTCTTTTTACTGATTGTAACTACGGACGTTTCGTTCCCCTCATTGCTTTTGCTTGCTGATATGACAAGTCTCATACAAGCAGAACAACCACAACAGCGAGCACCAACAGAACCAAACAATGAAGAAAGAAACGTCACTTCTGATTCATCGAACAGATTCAAGTGAGGCGTTTCCATGTCTGAGAAAAGTATAAATACCCCTACCCTCTCCCACCTTTAACCAACTTCTCCTCCTCATCAACACGCACAACAACTCAACACTACTCACAACAACTCAACTCAAGATCACTCAACCCACAACAACTTTCACTTTTCTCCCTCAACCAACTCTTCACAATCATGTCCGGAAAGGAGAACGACAAGAAGGTCGACTGGACCCAGGAGGCCAAGGCCCGTATCCAGGCCGCCAACGTGAGTTGCCCACCACTGTGAAAAAAAAAAAAAAGATGTCTAACATCCTTGGATAGGCCAAGTCTGGCAACGATCCTGAGTTTGCCAAAAAGGCTCAGTCGGAGGCTGACAAGGCTCAGCATGCCAAGGAGCAGGGCAAGCAGGGCGAGAAGAAGTGAAGGGATGACATTACAGGGGTGATGTGAAGGGTGGAACGGCTTGTAGTGGAGGAGAATCAAGATTGAGGATGTGAGAAGCTAGGAAAGGGGCCTGTGTATCAACCGTTCCTACGTCAAGGAACTAGTCAGACTCAAAGCAACATCTCATCCTCTCATACAAGCCACCTCAAATGCTTCAGTGCTAGTGACCAGGCATACAGAATAACTCGTTTAGACATATTCATGTGGTATGGTCTTTCAAGGAGCTGTTCATTGTCGCTACATTCTCCCTAGTCCAAGGTGGTCCCCCTTCACCATTCATTCGCCGTTTGGCCGCAGTAACCTCCCTCCTTAGCCGCCAATGTGTTGGTCATCTCGAAACTATTCGCCATCTCTCCACTCAAGGCGAATAAGATACAGCAGGGTGAGGGGGACACCATAGATAATAAACAGACAAAAGTCAACACAAGGTTCCAAAAACGCCCTTTCATAATGCATGCATCTGCTGTGTGCCCGTATTTGCCTAGGGGTAATCATCCAGAGTAACCCAAGTTAAAAAAAAGTCCCAAACCCCCACCAACCAGGATATCTGTGTCTGTTTTTTTCATACATCTTTCGGTCAGGAGCTCTCAGATCCTGCCCTCGTCTTCGAGTGAGTCGATGTGTTTCTTGATAAATTCAAACGATGAAAAGAAGATGGCGTTCACCACGCACGAACGGGTCATGGAGACTCCGAGGCCGCGATACATGTGTCGCTTAAAGAACTCGATCTTGGGTGCTGGTTCGACTGTTTGGCCTTTGGAATAGAGGAGGGAGTTGCGCTGGTAGATGCTCTTGGCAGAGTCGATGGGATCTGCGCATATCGTCAGCATGCAAAATAAGCAGCAATTTCCAAGTTTCTTACATATCATTGCCCAAGAGACCAGCCCACACATGCCTCCGGCGGCTACAACGGCCGCTTTATTACTGTTAGGATGATCGCCAGCCAACGTGTTTCCGACCTGTTTCCCGCTTTCATACACCATAAAGTAGATGGCCGTTCCCAAAGTATCACGTACTAGGGAGTCTCGTTAGCATCGTCTACCCCCGTGACTTTTACAAATCACGTACATAGATGAAGTTTAAAGCCAGTGTAAAGTCCCAGAACACCGCGGTGCTTAATTATGTTGGCCATTGTCCGCAGCGTACCCTTGTTCTGATAGCTAGCAGCCACAGCGTGACTACCTCCATTTGTGACACCCCGTTCAGCAAGTAGGACAGAAACCTGGGCGCTGAGTTTTGTGAGTTCGAAGGGACAGGCGAGGAATGTTATGGCGGAACCAGCAGTCGCGCCAGCAGCTCCAAAGCATGCGACCGAGTAGAGATTCGGGTATGTACCGCGTTGGTTGACGTGGCCGATGATGTCGAATCCGAAATTTCGTTTCACCCAGCTTGAGTAGGAGTATTTGGCGCGTTGGTAGATCGAGAAGGAGACGGTACGAACGAGGGTGATACTGGCCATTGGGGCCGTGACGCCTACAAAGCTCGAGTTAGAAAGAGTGACAAGACAGATGATGTCAATTGACTGCAATATACCTCGAAAAAAGCCTCCGAGCTTTTCATTTGCGTAGGTATGCCGCACACAGTCCAGAAATCCCTTGTAATGATACGTCTGCATGCGCGTCTTGACACTATCCAGAGGAAACGCGGCGAGGGTAGAGAAGACGCTGGAAGAGCTGGCGGAGATCTCGGTTCGGTATCGCTTGATGAAGCGGTGGTAGGCATGGTTCTTTGGTGTTGCGGTGACGGCGGCGCCCGTCGCGGTCATGGCCGTCGTCTCGCCATCGCGTCGCCCTCCAACGCCGTCGGGCATGATGATTGCAGAGCTTGCAGCCGGGGATGGGAATGACGACGATGACGATTGATGGCCTGTAACATCTTGGTGGGCCAGTCGAGCTTCAGCAGTCATTGCTTCCTCCCGCTCTCGGGGGGGAGAGAGAGCAATTGGGCCTCAGACCAAAGGGGCGCCGAGGGGAGGGAGGCGAGGCCAAGAGACGACTGGAGCGATGATTGAGGTTTTGGCAGTAGCTGTTATTCGGAGGCGCGGTCGAAACACGGCCTGTCGCGGACAGCCGCAGGGTCCATTCAGACGCGAGACACCAGAGAGCCGAGTAATAGAGACGATGGGGTGGGAAAATCGACGGAGGGGCTGTTCGAGGGGCCCAGTTTCGGAGGTCGGGGGTTCGGAGCGGCGGCGGCGGGATATCGGGCGGTGGGCGGCTCTTTTCTCTCTGCTCGGGCGCTCGGGCGTCCGGGTGCCCGCGGCAGACGGCGGCGGCGGCGAACGGCAGTTGGATGTCAAGTTTGTTGCTTCTAGACAAAACAGTCAAATTAGAGGGGGAAGGGGAAAATGAAAGATGAAGGTTGGGAGGGTTGAGGTCTGCCGGCAGAGAGGGTGGAGATAATGTATTCAAGTACCTATCAATTGGTCTGGTCTGCTAGAAGAAAGGCGCGGGGGAGAAAGAACGGGTCATGTCTCTCTTGCGACGGGAACTTCAAATGTACAAACCTCCTCGGATATGGATTAGGTAGTGCACCTCAGAGGCTGACCTCTACTACCTCGCTTATCGTGGGGGAGAGACGAAATCCCATTGAAGCCACTGTCTGCGGGGTTCGCCCCCCTCCATCTCAAGACAATGTCGTCCCTGGAAGCACCATGTCTTTAGGGCCTATGTCCACTGAAAGACATGCTCGACGCCCTGTAAGGCCATCAAGATCGGTTGTTGGTGTCCGACGACTGGACCTTGTTCGTTGGTACAGGCACTAACTGCCGAGTACTTCATCACATGCTTTCAATAGTCCCTCTACTTTCTAAGTTGCATTTCTTCGTTTCTTTTTTCAATGATGGATCACTTTCAGCTGCATTTCTGACCTTCTTGCGTGGGTTGTTCTCTACCAGCTTGTTCAACTCCAAGACTCTCAACATCAAAGCATATCCCCATCATGAGACGAAACGTCCCCTTCCGACATCATGTGCCCCGGAATGCTCCGAACTCGAATCATCCCCAATGCTTTTGCCGTTTCTCAACCGAAGCTCTTGTGGAATCAGGCGGACTTGAAAGTCCGGATACTTGATCATCCAATAGCCGCGGGCGCAAATCCTCTCCCCGCAGTCACAGCAACACTCTGGCTCGGGTTGGACAGCCGCGTTAACCCCCCCGACGCCCATGATGACATGTCAAAGAGTCCAGCCCGCTTCCAGTGCCGCTCTTCACGGTCGGGAACAACCCTTACAGTCCCGGAACCCTCATGATCGGCGCCAGATCTGTGCATCCGACCCCCTTTCACCCCGGCACTCATGCATCCCCCGCCATCCATCAAAAACTCCAGCCAAGGTAAACCGCGGCTTACTCTGCTTCACATCACCACGCCTCACAACTACATATCGCCCGAGCCCACACAGCATAAGCCTGAGCCTGCCACGTTCTGCACGAAGACCACCATGTTTGCCTAGTCACACAGGGGTTAAACCATTCTCTTGTCAGCTCTTATGCCACCATGATATATTCTACTCGGGGAAAAGACGTCATCCCTCCTCCTGTGGAGGATTGGCAAGGCAACGGATTGCCATGGAGAACCTGCTCGCGCCTCTCGCTTGTGGTGTCACTGACGTGAGGTCAGCAGCAGGGCTCGGCTTGCCTCTGGATGGTCTGTTCCCCGGCGAGCTCAACAAGTGAGTACTCGGCGAAATCCCAGATACTCGATCTTCTAGACTCTACGTGCTCCATGCGCCAGTCTTCCCAAGAGCTCAAGATCCAGACTTTTCCTCGGCTGGTGTCTCCTCTGCTGAGGCCTCCTCGGCTGGAGTCTCGGCCGGGGTGTCTTCTGCTGGTGTATCGACGCCTGGAGTACCGACGCCTGGAGTGCCAAAGCTTGGTGTGCCGTGTAGTGTGGCCAAACGAGCCTCTTCCTTCTGTGATCGGATAGCTTCTGTCTCCTTCCTGAGCTTCTCCAGGTTCCACACATCGTCGTCCTCGTCGTCTGTCGCCTCTGAATCGTCCTCGTCTCTCCACTTGCCACTCTCGAAGAGTGCACGTCCAGTGTTCTCCTTGGCCTTGCGCAACTGTTCCTCGGCGGCCTTCTTGTCCAGACGCTCCTTCTTCCATTTGGCAAAAGTCTCGGGCGTCACCGGTGTCAAATCTCCAGTCAACTTGTGTCGCTCTGACTCCAAGAAGTCTTCCAGCGTCAGGGTCTTGAGTGGTGACTTGTCCAGGAGTGCCTTTTCGGCTGCTCTCTGCTCCTTGGTCTTCAGAATGAATCTGTTTACAATTAGCATGCTTGGTCTTACATATCAAGACGAGGGATACGTACCCAGGTGGGAGAGCATGCTTGTACATACACTTGTCACCACCATTGGGACAAATCCAGAACCAGCCGTATTTGCCATCCTCAATGGCCTCGATAAAGTACTTGCACACCTTGTCGGTAGTTGTCCGTTGGTTACCCTTCTTGGACAAAACAACCTTTCGAAGCTTCTCTTCATCCCAGTCTGCAGAAGTCTCAACCTTCTTCTTCTCCTCCTCTTCTTTTCGGGTGTCGTTGTACAGGTTCTTCTTCTCCGTCTTTCGCTCGACGGCCAGATCGTGTGCAAACTTGCACTTCCTTCCCTTCTCACAGTTGCCTTTCTTATAAAAGATGCATACAACTGTCTTGGGGTCGACGCCAAAAGGCACCTTTTGAATTTGAGCGGGCTTGTTCAACAGCGCCTCTGTCTCTCTGCGAGCCTCCTCGGCGGCCTTCTTCTCACGCTCTCGGGCTGCCTTCTCAGCCTGCTTACGCTTCTCCTCGGCGCTACCACTATTCTTGAGGTTCGCCGACATACGGGCGATTTCCTTCTGGGCAGCACCACCCTTTTTATTCTTCATACCAAAAGTTCGGTCATCGACCGACTTGGTCCCCTTCTTGGGGGCGGGCTCCTTGCCCTTCTTGGGAGGCATGATGGACAGTCGGTGGCGGGGTAATCGTTCGAAGTAAAGAAGAGCGGGAGGCGCTCAACGGTCGATTCGATCGAGAATCGTTTCCGGTGCCGTGTTTCTCGAGTTTCCCGGTTGTGCAAAGCCGAAACCAATGCCTCTAGATGGGGAAAAAAGATGGGTGTTAAAGATTGCTGATAGTTGGTGGGCTGGGCTGTCTTGGGTGGAGGATGAAGTCACAATGAGTCACGTGCGAGGCAGTCCTGCCCAAGACTTTTTTTGGTGGACTTCCATGTCCCCAGGCCGCGAGTCGGGGGGTCAGATCCTGGCGGGCAGTCCGGCGCCAGTTGACACGAGTACGTACCTCTCGAAGCCCCTAACGTGACGCTTACCTCAGTGGTCGAAGCGACCAAAGCTCCATCTGGCCAGTTGGATAGCTTCCATCGCCATCTACAGATTCGCGTGCACTCGAGTTTCGCCGTCTTCATTGAATTTGTAGACATCGCATTGCGTGCGCAGACTATTCTGTTAATTACAGATATTACTGGTAAACAATTAATCCCAGTACCCATCGCGCAAAGCAGTCGCTGACCTAACGACGAAGCTCCCAGTACCAACCGTCCTCTCTCGATTACTCGATTCAACCGCAACCATGATTTCCGACGGCGATCTGTACCGACTAGCCATCTTCCTCGGCTCTACATCAATGATTCTCATTGTCGTCTATCATTTCCTCGAGATCAACGCCGTGAAAGAAGTCGAGGCTCCGAAGAAGGGAAGCTCCAAGCAAGCTGCGCTATGATGGCCTTTCGCTTTGTCGATAGCGCATTGTACAATTTCACCATCGGGACATTTATTCTGCAGAAGAGGGCTGCTCGGCGTTAAAGGAACTTGTTGAAAGACTCAAGTCCATTCTGGACCTAGACCAAAAGATCGATGCAAATAAGGGGAAGAATCACTCAGAGGGTTGCGTGGCAGCGAGCGTTCCGGTTTTCGACATCCGTATTACATACGACGCGTTCTCGGCGACGAATCTACAAAGGATGATGTTCAAGGACTGTCTTTGGGATTTAGAGTGCGCCAGAGCATAACCTCAAAGCCCCTTGAAAGCGAACACATATTGTCCATTACCTCGGACCGATTCCATAGCAACCCGAACAAGCTATTTTCGTCCAACCTCTCTTTCACAAACTGTTTCCTCTTTGTTGCTTACACTCCAATGAACTTGCATGAAAAACAGAAGCATCTGCGACCTGGCCATTTGGTGTTGTCCTTTCAATGCATCAGGCCTCCGTCCATCTCATCCACTGATTGGCGCCGCATGTTGTCGTTGTGGCGATTTGTGGCTCAGCACTGCCCAAAGTAGATTAGCGCAACCGGCGACGCCTTAAGCGACCCGCGTGCCTGCGCGCTCAGCTCCTTAGGCAGGCGTCGGAAAGAGCAAGAAGCAACGCCCACCCCGTGTTTTTCTACGCATCTGTCCCTCTCTCTGACCTCCTCTTCTCCTCCATCTTTCAACCCAACTCCCAAATAAAGCACGCCCACATCTCAACCAACTTCTTTCTTCTTTCGACGGCCTGCCTTAATCATCTGCGCGCCGCTTCTTTCATCCCTTTCAATCGCCCACACGCACCTTGCGACCACCTTTCTCTTCTTCTCACACGTTGCGACTCCACGCGCCGTCTTTGACATCAAACCTTTGTCATCGCCTGATTGCCTCATCGCGCCTTTGACACCAAACAAGACGTGTCATTCGATCTACCTGCTGATCTGACCGATATATCAGCCAGAACAGCATCAATCCTCGACCGAAAGGCATTCCATTGCCTCTCATATCTTTTTTTCATTGACCCAACTTCACCAACATTTTCACACCACCACCAACAAACACAATGTCTGGCAAGCTCGACCAAGCTCTTGAGGACATCACCCAGGCCCAGCGCCGCAGCGCTCGCCGTCGCAACAACCCGCGCCGTTCCACCGGACGCCCCGCCCCAGCCGCGCCTGTCGGAGGTATCCAGAAGAACTCGAAGCCCGCTCGCGGTGCTGGCGCAAAGCCCGTTCCGGCCAAGGCGACCCCCACCAACAGTGACAGCAAGATTATCGTCAGCAATCTGGTAAGATTCCCAACTAATCTTGGCATGACCCCTCACTAACGCCTCACAGCCTAAGGACGTCTCGGAGCAGCAGATTAAGGTATGTCTCCGCTGTGGCTCTTGATGCCCCGGACTTTGTTCGACCTGTTCTTCATCGCCGCTCTCCTTTTTGCCTTTCGACGTCACGTCTTATCGGCTAGTCTATCGACTCAGCCCGCTGGCCCGGAGCTATCGGACGCCCTTTCTCCTTCCTCGACGAAAAGTGCCTGGAACATGGTAACTGTCGGAAGTTGAGAACATCCTTGTCGCGCGATGATTTCGCAGGAAATGCCTGGTCAGCTTTCCTTGCTTGTATAGCGCCGACTCCAACGGATAGAGGCTTGTCGAAACGATATGCGCATTCCACCAGCCACGGCCAGCGATTTCCTTCGGATGAAACCGTTTCTGAAATCCCGCGCCGACTCTAGCGAGCAAGCAGTGAGCACATGCAGCAGAATCCTCGAGGATCCGGAGCACGATCAACCCTCGGCCATATATATGCGAATTTGGGCATTGAGAAACATGTTTTTCGTCTTTTGGGCAGTAGATCTGTCGAGGTACTACGTCGGTATTAGAACTTGGGCTGGGATCCCGAGATGTGGGCTGTGCTTTTGAATTGAGGACCGTGTGGGTGGTCTCTCATGCTCCGACTGATCATCAAAGCCCCAGGTGGGCAACCGAGGATTCTAGCATTAGCTTACTGCTCTGCTCGCTGGCCACTCGCCCGCAATGACTGCCAAACCCTGGCGACGTAAAACTCTCCCGGAACTGGAACGATCGAGGCTCGAAGACGGAATGGCGGTTATCGTACAACTACACTTCGGAAGACTAACACTGTTTCCCCCCGATAGGAGTATTTCGTCCAATCCGTTGGTCCCATCAAGCGAGTTGAGATCTCTTACGGCCCCAACTCGCAAAGCCGTGGTATCGCCAACGTGACCTTCCACAAGTCGGATGGCGCCAGCAAGGCCTTCCAGAAGCTGAACGGTCTCTTGGTTGACAACCGACCTATCAAGGTAAGCTCTGATAATTCCTAATGCACTTCACAATCCCTAACTTAAATAGATCGAGATCGTTGTCGGAGCCGCCCAGGCCGACAAGGTCATCCCTGCTGTCAAGACTCTCGCTGAGCGCACCACGTAAGTTGATCCATCACATGAAACCAAGAAATGCTCTAACAAGCGAATAGTCAGCCCAAGGCTCAGCCCAAGTCGGCAGCTGCTGACAAGCACAACGCTGGCGCTGCCAAGGGTGGTGTTGCCAAGGGAGCTGCCGCCAACAAGAAGCGTCGTGGTCGCAACAACCGTCCCGCGAAGAAGACCCGTGAGGAACTCGACTCGGAGATGAACGACTACTTCGACTCTGCGGCCAACCCCGAGGTCAACACCGCTGCTGCTCCTGCCCCGGCACCAGCTGCCGCTGGCGGTGATGCTGATATGGATGGTATTGCTGTATGTACTTGATGCTATATTCGACGACGAACGAAGCTAACCACAACAACAGTGAGCAATTCATACGAGAAAGAAGGGTATTGCGAGAAATAATTAATAAACATCAAAAACAAGTTGCTATCTGGCACATGCTGAGGAGCAAGGACGCGCTGGGTTCCCCATGGTTACTGTCACAACAGATTGTTTTTGAGGGAGGGGAAGAGGGACACTATGAGGTCGGACACGGATAACGGGGCAGCTGGTTTTGCATTTGTTATTGCTTTTGATCTCATTCTTCTCCCTCGTCCTGCTACTTGTCGACGAAAGCCCGGTACAAGGCTTCTCCTAATAGGCACCAGACCTGACCTGGTGCTGAGCCGGGCTGAGCAGGTGAAATGTATAATAGATGGAATATGACAAGGTTCCACCAGTTACTTTGCCAACGTGATCATGTGTATGTAAAGTTAAAGAGCTGAAGAGGACCAATCTCAAGACAACCCTCTATTGCGAGTCCTTAACTGGTGCCAGTTGTAAATCAACAAAGTTAGTTGCAGCAAAGCAAAGTTATCTGTAACAAAAGCCATGTCTCATAGAGTGCAGATTCAACCAGCCTTGAAACGAGAACCAAGACATTGAACAAGAGGCTCTGGCGCAACACAGCATTTGGTCAAGACAAGAGTTTCGCAGCACAACACACACAAGATTACATACACGGAGACATCAACATTATTACTTTATACTTTTTCCATTTTTTTCTCCATATCGAAACGGGCAGTGCATTTTCAACGATGGATCCATAAGAACCAAGTAGCACAACGCCTAAGCCACCCTGCCTGATCCAGTTGTTAAGAGATGCTCCTTTCGATCGCAGCAACAAACATTCGTGCTTCCGTTTAGTCCTTCTTCTCGGTGGCCGCAGGGGCGGCGGCGGCAGCAGCAGCAGGCTTGTCAGCGGCCTTCTTGTCGTCACTCTCAAGAGCGGGCATGTCCTCGTCGTCATCATCATCACCCTCATCATCGTCGCCTGCTCCCTCAGCGCCGGGGAAACCAGCACCGCCTCCAAGCTTGGAGAAGTCGATGCCGCCAAAGTCACCACCCATGTCACCCATACCGGGCATGCCGTCTGTTGTATATGGTTAGCTTTCTGCTGCGCGGCGATTATCTATCAGGTTTCACTCACTCATGCCGCCAAACTGAGAAAAGTCGTCCTCAGGAGCCTCGTTCTGCTCATCCTCATCAACCCACTTGTCAAAGTCGGTCTTGAGGAAGTGAACACGCTTAGAGTCCTTGAGCAACCGAGGCCAGTACTCCTCCTTGAGCTCCTTCTTGTGAAGCTTTATCTCAATGTTCTTGGCAGTGTGGTTGATCTTGCTCTCGGCAGGGTCGATCTCGCCCCAGAACTCGAGCTCGACGTGGTACTTCTTCTTGAGAGTGGATGAGGTGCCGGTGAAGTTGAGGCTGGTGGGCTTGAGGTCGAGGGTGAGGCCATCCTTGGGCACGTCGGGGACCGAGATGGTCAGGTAGATGAAGTTCTTGGCGGGGTCGGCGACGGAGGATCGCTGGGCCCAGAGGACTGCGGGGAGAGGGGTTAGCGAGTGCGTCAAAACATTGATAGCGAGCGTGAGGAGATGCGATCAGGATGAAGCAATCCTAGGACAGGTCTTGCTAATTGTCGGTGGGCGCGGCGACGGAGAGCAAGACCGGACCCGAGAGGGGGAGGCTGGTGATAACACAAGACAGGGCTGTAGGTGTACATACCTTCGGGGAAGACAGTGTCGGCCATTGTGATGAAGGTTGTGGAAAAAAGTCGTCAAAGGGTATCTCAAAGTTTCAAGTCAAGAAGAAAAAAAACAGAGAGAAGAAGAAAGGGCGGTTGTAGATGATGCAGCGGAAAGTAGGAGTAGTAGCAGAGTGAAGAAGAGTGGATGAGTTTTTGGTGGGCGGAGGAAGATGCAGGTTTAGCTCAGGCGGTCCCCCTTCTGTATTAGTTAGCTGTTGTAGGTAGCAGGCACACTCTCCTGAGGCCGGGAGGTACTCCGCCCACTGTGACTGAGGCTTGGACGTGGTCCCCGTTGTTTGCTGAAAGAGAAGGCGGCGTAGAATGTGTGAGAAGGGGACAGAACGGCATCGCAGCTGAGGGGCACTTGATGCGGGTGTACCTGCTCTCACTGCCGAACCACCGCTGTCAGCAAGGTACCGCCCTAGCGCATTGGAGAGAGGTGCCCGCTCTGACGTTGTCACTCTGCCCTTCTCCACTATTTCCGGGCTGGAGCTCCTAGAAGATGCTGGAGGGAGCTTGGATCCATTGCTTGGTCACCTGAAGCGGACATGATGCATAGAAGACAATTAAGTTTTGACATATGTTTCCAGTAACTCTAGATACAATCACAATCAACTCAATCTATTCAGCATTCCTGGTTTATTCTATCCCCAGCCACGGCAGCCTAGACTGGGCGGTCGACCCGACCTACACGCGCCCGGCATGTGGATGGCGGGGTAACTGTGCCAGGCACCACCGGCGCAGGCCACAGCGATTCCTCCAGTGGATAAGCCGCCCCGTGGTCCCCTGTATGTCCGTCTCCCGTCGGGCCAATCAAATCGCCGTCCTCCCGCCCGCCTTTCGTCAGCCTTGAGGCTTGGGCTGGTGTGGTCGAGCCTCACCACCATGACCCAACATCATCCAACGACGAGCTGCGACTGACTCGACGACTAGCGAGACAATATCGATTCGCCTTTTCGTTTTGTGCAAGGCGGGAATACTACATTATCTGAGAAGAACACTGTTCCATCGTTTGCGGCCGAGTTGTACACACCTGAGCCATTTGCTCCGCTTGTTGGCCATCTCCAGTTGCGTCATTGGCACGGCCATTATAGCTTATCACGAACCCTTCTCTCGACTCCTCCTCGCTGCCTCCCGACCGCCACCATGGAGACGTTCAGGTCTCTCTTTGCCAAACCTGATCCTCAGGCCCAGGTACGCTCAGGATTACACACGTCCTGCCATGACGTGACCCCTCGTGCTAACCTGCCACCGTTGCCTCGGTAGATGCGCAAGTGCAATGCCTTGATGCGCCAAAACATCCGCAAGATCGATCGAGACATTGCCTCTGTCAAGCAAGTTGAGGCCAAGACCAGAAACCTCATCATCCAGGCCGACCGTCGAGGACAACGCGACCCGGCTCGCGCGAAGCAAGCCCAGCAGGAGGTTCGGGACTTTGCGCGCGAACTCGTCCGGGCGCGCAAGACGTCGGCGCGGCTCGTCACATCAAAGGCCCAGCTGAACTCTGTGCAGATGCAGGTTCAAGAGGCGTTTGCGGTACGCAAGATTGAGGGATCGATTCGGGCGAGCGTGGGAATTATGAAGGACGTCAACACTCTGATCCGACTTCCCGAGCTGGCAAACACCATGCAGGAGCTGAGCGTGGAGCTGATGAAGGCGGGCATCATTGAGGAGATGGTGGAGGACTCGCTGCCCGCCGATGGGGATATGCTGATGGAGGATGAGGAGGCTGAGGGAGAGGTGGACAAGGTGCTGGGCGAGATCCTGAAGGAGCGCGAGCCCAAGCTTCCCGTGGCGCCTGTGCCAGAGCCGCAGAAGCCCCAGGAAGAGGAGGAAGAAGAGGAAGACGCCGAGGCCATGATGGACCAGATGCGCAACAGATTAGAGGCTCTGCGGAGCTGAGGCGTAGTGGGAAGGGTCGGTCATCTGAGTTTCATCTCGTTGGATGTTTGTTGTCATGGGAGGAGTCTTGGTGTCTGGCGCTCTTCATATTTTGGTATACACTCGATTATACGGCTGCTCTACTTAGTCAGAGCTCAAGATTGTGTTGCTCGTGTTTTGGTGAACGCTGGGTTTTGTGCATATACATGGCAGTGCTTCAGACTCTACTCAGAACCACTATTGGAGTTGTCTGTGTTGCATGAATCAACTCCTACCGGTGCTATAACCCTCGAGGAGTTGCTGTCTACTTACCTACGCGCTGTATATATACTAGTTAGTTCAAGACCCGGGAGATATGATTGCACATGTCAGCATCTCTTCGAAGATGTCGACTACGAGAACTATGGGTTCCCTATGTGGGCAATATAGTATATGGCCATGACTTGCAACGTCAAATGTCCTCTTTATTGAAATCCATGTAGTGAATCAAGGCATCTTGGGTTGAATAACATTGCATGTCAAGTACGGCAAGGCTTCACGACCCGTCGTTCATGCACAATGACGATCAATTGGTCTCACTGGAGCAAGACCGATCATTATGATCTCGACAACAGCTCTTCAATATCAATGACTTCTCTTGGCAGAAGGGATAAGAGGCTCTCTCATTCTTACTCTATACTATAGTGTAGAGAATGAGACGTGTTGGGTGATGATAAGATGAACAACCCGGTCATGATACAAAGATTATGCTGGTATGTCAGAATGGCTGTACTGAACTAGAGCCCTGTATATGCGTTCATGTCTCGGAGTCCATAGGGTTAAAGTGCGTGGTTGCGTATTGTCAAGCATGTGAGGTTGCTGTAGTTGCTTGAGGACTTACAGTTGGAAATCCATACAAGCAACTATACACTACTCAACCTCAACAACCCGGCAGAATTGAAGCAACCACCGGGCCTACAAGTCATCACCAATGAAATACCCATTGCACATAGAAAATGAACGACTACTACGATCTGTGACACGAATAGGCAAATGTGGATGAGAGCGACTCGGCATTCATCTACCCTGGAGCCAGCGGCAGACCGAGCTGGCCTCAATCCCAACATTACAGAAAGTTCGTGCGCAAAAGTAGGTACGAACCCTCACTCATGCAGGGGTAATGCAGCTGGAATTGGATTCTCATGCCAAACGAAAGAGCTGAACATGTCGTGAGACTCGAAAAGTATGACGTAGTTTGACACGACACAGTTGGGCTGCGAGGTCTCTGTAGATGGCCTCACCGCAACAGACAGCGAAACCCAAACAACTGGCAAACATACTACGTATGTAGCTGAGGGGTCGACAATCAGGAACGACATATCACATATTGAATGCAATCTATCAAAAGTCTCTTTTTTAAAAATGAGTCACTCAGGTAAACAAGGGTAGATGCAAGGGACAGACAGTTGGTGTCGTGTAAGTCGAGCCAGCGCAGAGATGAGATGAAAACCCCCGACGCAGCAACAGCGCAGCAGCAGAATTGCTAGGGTTAGGGCATCACAACTTTTTTTTTTCATCAGAGTTTACATGCAGTCTGAGAAATAGAGAGCAAACGTGTGGTCGCAGGGGCAACGGAGGGCGGTTTCAAAAGGCGGTATGCGTCCTTGTTTATATGTATGGCGCACGCAAGTTGGATGCGGTGAAGCTGTGACGACGAGGGGGGGAGGGGGGAACTCTGTGGGTTGCAGTGAAAAAAAGCCGAAACATAGCATGAGCTGGATCGGTGAAGCAAAAAGAGGGCATACATATGCAAGCTGCGGCAAGGCTGCATGCATCGCATCGCAGCGCATCGGACGGGATGACGGGTAGGGCGTGTCGTTATGGGTGCATCCCGCAGCAACCATTTCATTTTACCCGGCAGTTTCGTATGTACGGTCCCGGCCCAGAGGATTTTTAACTCTTGCGATCGTAGCTGACCGCCTCTGGAAATGATATCGAGAGTTTGGGAGTTGATAGATCATAAACACTTGGGAATATCGAGGCGACAACCCAAGCTGAGAAACTCGTCTATGATTGATCTGATCGCCCCCCCCCCCCTGCACTTGAAAGCAAACACCATGC
>JABEEN010000759.1:0-43190 GCA_013363205.1 Fusarium tuaranense | reverse complement strand
TGGGATGGGATGGGATGGACGTCGGACGAGGTCCGTCAGTCACGTTGACAAGAAGCAAGACAACTCAGAAGGGGGATAGGGCTTGCTTGTCAGCTGCCAGCATCAGAGCACCGTTGGTGCTGCAACTCCCTGGCGCAGGAACCAAGTCTTCTGCAGCCCTCCTACCGCATCTGTCCTGGGTTGCAGCGCTTCGATATCCCTTCATTTGCTTTGGTGATTGACAATTGATTTCGTTACTGTACCTACCGTCCTCACCGGCTAGTGTACCCAGGCATTCTCCCCGTCAAGTGGACCCTTTAGCATCATGGCTTACTTACGATGACATTTAGGAGCTCACTCCCCCCTTTTTACCTCGCACATTGTACGTAATATCTCGATTCCGGGAACCGACGAAGCGCCGGTGGAAGGCCGTGAGAGTTGAAAACCTTGACAACTTTGACTTGGAGAATTTGGGTGGCTGTCGACCGGCCCCAAGTGGCTGGTGAGTCTAAAGGCGACGATCCGAGCTTGATTTTTTGGCTCCCGCTTTAATGATTTGCCTCGGTGCGCGTCTTTCTGGGGGGGGTTAGCGGGAGGGTGGCATTGCAGGCTTCTGGAAATCCGGGGAAGAACAGAAGGGCGCTGCACTGATGCAGTCACTGCACGACAGAGGACTGACACTTTTTTTTTTCTGTTGGGAGGGGGGTTCGGGGGGTTCTGATAAGATTGACGGCGGAAAAAGTTCCGCTTCCCTGAAGGGTGATCGGCAGTCGGTGCGCGGATCGTGCTTGTTTCTAGCCCGAATGGCTGCTAGGCCATCGCCAATCGAGGCTGAGGAGAAGCGAGCGATGATGCTCATGATATCGACGTCGTGTGAGTGGCGTGTCGTGTCGTGGTTGAGATGAACGCCGAGCATACGCGGTCATGACTTGGCGATGATGGACTTGAGGTGTTTTGATCGAGTTAACCTGGGTCAGCCTTGATGTTGAGATTTCTATGATGAACAAAACGTCACAACGCAATGATCATTTCTCTTCTCGAAATGATGAAAATTTGTCTGTTGGGATCAGCTTTGCATTACACGTTTCCTCTTATCTCTTTGTCGGAGACATCTCAGCTCCCTCCAGCGCAAAGAGAAAACATCCTGTCTCGCATTACCAATCGCAACGTCTATGATAAGCATCTCACAAAGAAAAAGCTTCTTCTCTCGGCCCGTGAGATTTGCAAGTCAGCTGCCGTGGGCTTAAACCGGTTTGCATTGCCGTTCCCGTCTCCATGTCCGGCTTACTTGAGACACACAATGTCTCGCCGGATTAGGGGGAATCAACCGCTCATTGGGGGGCTTACATGTCTCGTAGGCAGCAGCGAATTGGGTAAACTCCATCTTTTATAAACTTGTAATTGGATTATTGGAGTCGAGGTTTGAGACTTTGAGGCGGGCTGACATGAGGACTTGGCAGCTGAAGACTACCGTGGCTTCAAGACATTCTTCAACTCACGCCCTTGAGCTAAAATCTAAGAGCAAAATATATACAGTCATGTTTGAGGCATGAATAGAAGTGGGCTGAGACAGTATCTCGTCAGCTTTCGTCGAGGTTGTTGTGAAAGTCAAGCCTGATGGCTTACAAGCAGGAAGGGAAGTCGCCGTATTAAGCTGTCTGTTACAGTCCAGGGAGCTACTTCCTGAATATTCATTCCGACGGATATCTAAAACATCTTCTATCATGCTGTTCCCTAAGCTACACTCAGTCCCAACACAGTTGATATGGCATGGCTTCAGGTTAACATGTCCATCTACTTCTAGGCCGACGTCTCAAACGATCATGAGTCCTTTGTCAAGACGTTTACGCGCAGTTGAAAATCAAGCAGCAAGTTCCTAAATAGCATATATATAATAAGTTACGCCATTTAAGGGGGTTCGAAACTTGGGACGGATCTGAGAGTGCTCAAGTCCTGTGGGAACTGCTACCAAAGACAGTCGAGGGGGTTTTATGGGAGTTCCTATAGAATTATCAAGCGAAACTGATACTTGCTGCATATATTGGGAAAGATTTAAGTAGTATTAGATGCAAACTAGCAGTTCTCTGGGTTGTCTGGTTCTTGGTCGTGTGAGGTGGTTGGGGTTCCTGGAGAGATGTAACTCGACGATTTGGCTCATCAAGGAGCTTGAAATAAAAGAGACTTCAGAACATATTATACTAAACGTTTCAAAATAATATATTAATTCAATTTTTAGACCCTCAAGAACTGAAATCCACAAAAGGGATCAAGAGTTGATCGAGATTGGGACGGAAAAGGGTTGCCTGTTCATGATCCACCCTAGAGGCGGTTGATTCTGAAAGGGGAAACTAGGTGGGTAGGCAGCATGTTTGCTAGCAAACTTGAGATGATTTCTATATGGGGCATTCCGTCTTGTATGCTAAATTTAATAAAGAAGCAATAAAGACTTTTGAAACTTCTGCCTTGGAGTTGTGACCTCAGTTCCAGATGCCTGATAGTTGTGTCTCTTTGTGTCTTGAGACTATACCATCTCAAGCACCCAAAGTGAACGCTCGTGGAACACCTTGGCAAGAATGTTTGTAACACATCATTGTGTACATGATGATAAAAGAATTTTCTTTCTTCTATCTATCACTCCTATCAGACTCATTCTTTATCATGACGGTAGACGTGTGGGCAAACAGGGGTTAATGAACGGACTCTTTAACAATGAAAAGCACACATTGCCGTTACTACAGATAAAGAACGGATAGAATAATCATGCGAACACCCTTTTCTACATGATCTGAGGTTGAATTTAGGTACTTTGGATTTTAGACAACTGGTGATACCTGGCATGTCACTGTTAGTAGTTGCTGGGCCAGCGCGCCACAACATGAAGGTCGGCCTTTGTTCACTTCAGCTTGGATTAGGCATCACCATTTGTACCAAGCAAGTATTTAAACGGCCATGACCCTTGATTGAGGCCATACTATTCAAAAACTCAAACCTCGACATCACAAGAACTTGAAACCCCTCTCTTTTTCATCTCGACACTTAAACCTAAGCAACCATGGACCAGTTCACCCTTGAGAACGCAAAGCGCTATCAGGTGCTTGTGGATCGCTTTAAACCAACCCCGACCAAGGGCAAGCCGGTCGCTGAGGAGCCCAACCCTGATATCACTATTGCTACTCGCCTTCGACCGATGCTTGAGGATGAGAAGGAGGCTGGATTGTTGACTGGTGTCTTCCCACGAGCTGAACCTGCCGGCACTGTCGACTTGCATGAGTTGCGGAGGACTTTTAGGGGCGCCCCTGGATTGACTGTGAGTATATTTATCTGATGTTGGCGGAATATTCTAACGGGGTATAGTCTTTCAGCTTCCGTGTTGATCGAGTCTTTAGTTCCGACGACACAACTGAAGCCATCTACAAGGAACTCGTCAAGCCCCTCGTCCCCTGGGCATGGGGCGGCGGCGTTAGCACCATGTTCGCCTACGGACAGACAGGCTCAGGAAAGACATACACCATCAGCGGCCTTGAAAGCCTCATAGCCGAGACCTTGTTCTCGGATGAGGTTGAAGGCAGCCGGAGCATCTTCATCTCCATCATCGAGCTAGCCGGAAATTCGGCCTTTGACCTCCTCAACTCACGAAAGCCCATCTCTATCCTTGAGGATTCTTTTGGTTTGACTCATCTTGCTGGAGCGTCTGAGTACAACGTCACGGACGCGGCGACGTTGCTTAAGCATATCAACAATGCTGCCTCTTTTCGACGAACTGCTTCTACGCAGAAGAACGACTCTTCGTCTCGCTCGCACGCCATTTGCAAGATTAGAATCGAGAACCCTGACCTTCCCCAGGCAGATGACGGATTGTTGTATCTGATTGATCTGGCTGGCTCTGAGGCTGCTCGTGATGTCACTGCTCACTCGGCCGAGCGCATGAAGGAGTCACGAGAGATCAATGCCAGTCTCTCTGTCCTCAAGGACTGTATCCGTGGCAGAGCGAGCGTCGATGCTGGTACAGTTCCACCCGGGAAGAAGCCGTACGTGCCTTTCCGACAGAGTGCCTTGACCAAGGTCCTCAAACACGTCTTTGACCCTACCGCAGACCGCAGCTGCAAGACTGTCGTTGTGGCATGCGTCAACCCAAGTTTCCTGGATGTGGGCGCTAGCAAGAATACCTTGCGATATGGCGAGATGCTGAGAGTTCCTGTGCCCAAGGTTGCGGCACCCAAGTATGATGCTGTAAAGCCGAGTACTTGGTCTCACGAACAGCTTCAAGAATGGATCAGCAAGAATGTAAGTCACCATACTCTACCCCTTTCTCTTCACAAAGATACTGACAACTTTGATAGTCCGGAACACCAGCCATTTCAGCCGAGATTCTCGCCCCTCAAGAGACAGGAAAGCAGCTCCTTCGTCTTCCAGTTCCCGAGTTCATCACTCGTTGTCTCAAGACGCCGGAAGTGACGATGGAGCAAGCTACTGCTTTCCAGTTAAAGTTCTGGCGACTTCACGTCGATTCTCAGCGACCAAACAACGTGAAGCCAAAGACTGAACCGAAAGACACTAATGGCAAAACTTTTTTAGCTAAACTTGGTCAGCACAGCCTTTCCAGTCGAGATCCGCGACCCGAGATGTCTCAAGTCCCCTTCAAAGAGCGTATCCGTCCAGGCATGGTCGTCAGCTGGAACCCTCCCGATGACACGCCTGGCTTCTACCGTCTTCCCGGTCGCAACTTGGTGACAATTTTGTCTTTGGAGGATGAGACGAGCTATAGATGTGCTTCAGTTGCGCCGGGGTTTATACCCGGTGCGTTTGCAGTGTATCTCTGGAAGCAGGTCGTGGCAAAGGTTGAGCACATGGAGGCTGAGGTGTTGTTGGAGTATGATGTTGCGCTGGGATCTTATTATGAGACTGTGTGAGGTACATGAGTGGAAAAGGCGTTTTACACAGGAGAGTTGGGCCTGAGCGCGGACATGTACTGTATTATTAGATTCGAGATTACTGGGGATACTAGCATAGCACTAATGCAAGACACAAGTCTACTGATCTGACTGGAGGATATAGAATCATGCACATTGTCAAGGCCAGACCAAGGAGGCAATCTGTTGAGAGAGGGCGTTTCAACTCATGATTCGGCACAACTATGGTCTCATGATACAGCCTATGCTTTCCCAATCGGACTGTCATGTCAGTGAACCTGTGTTTTATCGACATGAATTCACAATCAGCAGTTTAGCGAGCATGAATCACGCTCATGAGTTTGCACATCACAAGTTACAAAGATAGAGGGACGGAAAGTTAATCATGCAAATTCTTTCATTAAGTAGATGAACTTGTTTGGAGCCTCCATTACTGCTCCGCCAAAGATTCTCTCATCCACGCCCCTTTTCTCGGTTGGGTATCTCATATCAAGCGAGGGGAGTCCAGGGACACACAAAAAAAAACCAATCCTCCAATCACAAATCACTCAAGCCTTGACCTCCTCAGCGAGAGCCTCAAGGATAGGCTTCTCAAGAGACTCAGGCTTAGTAGTACTAGCCCAACGACCCTTGACCTTTCCATCACGACCAACGAGGAACTTTTCAAAGTTCCACTTGACGCGCTTGAGTCCAAGAAGACCGGGCTGCTGCTCCTTGAGCCAGGCCCAGAGGGGGTTGGTTCCGTCACCGTTTACCTCGGTCTTTTGCATGATGGGGAATGTGACGCCGTAGTTGATCTGGCAGAAGCTCTGGATCTCCTCGTCGGAACCGGGCTCCTGGGCTCCGAACTGGTTGCAGGGGAAGCCGAGGATGACGAAATCGTCTGGGTGCTTCTGCTTGATCTCGGTCCAGAGCTTCTCTAGGCCGGCGTACTGAGGGGTGAAGCCGCACTTGGAGGCTGTGTTGACGATGAGGACTACCTTGCCCTTGTAGTCAGCCAGGGGAACCTCTTGGCCGCGCTCTATTTTGAAAGTTAGTCATGTGTGACTTTGTGTGATACAGCTTTGGGTGAGGTGGGGGAATATGAGCTTGGAGCGGGGGAATACGTACTGTCAAGAGGCTTAAAGTCGTAGAAGCTGGTAGCGGAAGCCATGTTTGAAGATGGAAGGAACCGAGGGATAGAGGTGGAAAATGTAGCAGTAGATGGAAACTTTTGATGGCCAAGACGGAGAAATGCCCTTTTGATGTTGTTGTTGTTGAGAGGTGAAAGTGGTGGGGAAAAGATCGAGGTTCGGATAGTGGGTTTATTAATGCAGCGCAGCATGCAACCACGTCGTGACAGAGACTCAGGAACACGCCACCACGGGAGCATGATTAAGCGCAATATGTTCGGGTAGCACAAGGTAACGTAAGCTAGGATCAAATTGTGTGAAAAAAAGGCCTTTTTTCGCGCTCTCCAACAGTGACAGAAAGAGTCTTCCACATGCCTCGGCAGATGGCCCCTGTTCTAGGAATAGTGACGTATTCGAGGTGGAGACGACGGGTCGGGAACTTGAGTTGCACCGGGTACCGAACGCGAGGGGGTCCCAGTATTTGGAATTGTTAAATTGTTTTTCTTTACTATCGATAGTATTTGGAATTGCTATTGTTTTCTACACTATCAGCTAACTATTACGCAGTAAATAATACCATAGTCTTGAGGAATGGTTAGTTTTAACTGCCATCCTTGGCTTTGATACTCCACGTGGGATAAGTCAACAAAACGTTGGATAGACTCTCGTTAGTAGACACGCCAAGAGTCACTATACATTTCAATAACAAGTATTCATCAAAAACAAAGCCCATCAATAAGAATCATTCAGGTTATCCTTACAAATTAACAATACCTCTCTCTCAATTCGTTTTGCCCCCTTCAACAACACCCCCCTCCCAAAGTTCAAAACACCCCCGCTTCGGTAAATGCTCCTCCGTCGACCTTTTTTTGCCCCGCTTGCATCATCGAGGGTCGGCCGCCCCCCCGCCCTGCGTACTGTACTGTACCTGATAGCTCTCCAAGCAACACACAGCTCGGCACTAGCGCCCCTTCGGCCCCGATACGTCACCATCCCCCGATCCTCCGAACGCCGCGGCGTTTCTGATCAACGGCACGGCAGGCAGGCAGGCAGCTTACAGTTCAGCTCAGTTCAGCTTGAAGACGGCATTTCCCTTGTTTTGATTGATTAACGATAGTATAGTACATACATACATACTAAGAAGGTCGTGATGGACGGGAAGCGCAACATTGTCGTCGTCGGTCAGTTCCCCACATTTGACTGTCCCTCAAAGCTCGCTTCCCTCTCTCTCACTCACAGCCTCGTTGCTACCTACCTACCGACCGTTGTTTTTTCCATTCACGGACCTATCATGGGCTGACCAACCGCAAAATCAGGAGGCGGCATAATTGGCTGCACAACAGCCTACTACCTAACCCGCCATCCCAAGTTCAACCCGGCCCTGCACACAGTCACTCTCCTCGAGGCAGCTCCCTCCGTCGCCCCCGGCGCCTCGGGCAAGGCTGGCGGCCTCCTCGCCCTCTGGGCTTACCCGGCATGCCTGGTCCCGCTCTCGTACCGCCTGCACGCCGAGCTAGCCGCCGAGCACGACGGGACCCGGAGATGGGGCTACCGACGTCTCGGGTGCGGGAGCTTTGACGCTGTCGTGTCGCGGGACCGCATCAAGGCTATGCAGCAGCAGGTTAATGAGGATGGAAAGACTTGGGAAAAGCTTCCCAAGCAGAATGGTGCCGCAAAGGATCTTCTCGAGGCTGGTAGTGTACCTGAAGACCTTGACTGGGTTGACCGCGACATTATCGACAACTGGTCTGAGATGGGTTCCCCCGGCGCCACAGAGACAGCCCAGGTACATCCTCTTCACTTCACAACAGCCATAGCCGAACTCGCTCAACAAGCCGGCACAAAAATACACACAAACGCCAAAGTGACAAAGGTAAATTCCACCAAGGCAGGCGTCGAGAGTGTTGAGTACCTGGATCGCGAGACGGATGAGAAGAAGACGATTGAGGGCGTGACCGACATAGTCGTGGCTGCGGGCCCCTGGACATCAAAGGTGCTGCCTCGTGCCAAGATTGAGGGTCTACGGGCTCATAGTGTCGTGTACGACGTTGAAGTCAGCCCTTATGCCATCTTTACGGATATTGAGCTGCCGCCGGACTTTGTTCCTGAGCATCGTGCCAAGATGGGGCAGAAGAGGAGACACAAAGGCCGTGTTGATCCTGAGATCTATGCAAGACCGTTTGGCGAGGCGTATGCTTGTGGCAAGTTGACTCTCAAAATATGCAAACTACAAAGTCTAACTCAACACAGGCGAACCCGATACCAACGTCCCTCTCCCAGAGACAGCAGACCAGGTAGAATGCGACGAAGCGCAATGCGACGACATAATCGCCTACCTAGGCACCATCAGCCCAATCCTAGCTACGGCACCCATCAAAGCCAAGCAAGCCTGCTACCTCCCACGTCACATAAGATTCGGCCAGGAGAGCGGCCCGCTGCTGGGCAGGACTACGGTGCCTGGTCTATACGTCGCGGCGGGCCACACGTGCTGGGGGATCCAGAACGGGCCGGGGACGGGCAAGCTCATGTCCGAGTTTGTGTTTGACGGGGCGGCAAAGAGTGCCAACGTCGATAAGCTGGATCCTAGAAAGTTCAAGGTTTGAATGGGAGGGTGGATTTGTGTGGTTTTGCGTAATTTGGAAGGATGGTGGGGTGGTTTAGATAGACTGGCCCTCAAACACGTCTTTAAGCTCGGTTTGCCTGAAGGAAAGCAGGATGTGATTTAGATACGACTTGTGAGCGATAATATACTTTAACGTGATTTACGGACACTTGTTTACTTGCCTTGATGATGGCGTGGTGACTCTGGCCTGCCATCCACTTTCCCACCCCCTTCGGATCAAGCCGACACTCCGAGCTATGGGATCAATAGCGCATGGGGAAGCAAGGTAGAGGGAATCAAGGAAGGCTCAAAAACGTATCAATTCTGCGCCTTTGCGTAGGATTCGCAATATCGCCGTCGAACCTTTGGTTGGGCCTCGAAGGCTTCGTTGGTGAGGAGGGAAAAGCGTTGAACTACACCCATACATCCATATCAACGTCAAAGCCTCCCTCCATACTTGAGTCCAGATGTATCCCCAACTCCGATCAGTCCTCCATTACTCCCTCCGCAGCCAGTTGTACGAGAGTCTCCTGAATCTGTAAACTCAGATCCGTCGTCATCGTCGAAAATCCTCAGATGATCGGGAATCCATCCCATCACGTTTCGTCATCGGAAAGAACCTCCTTAGATGTGACGTCGGGGGGAACCTCTGAGTTCATTGAGATTGGGGAGCCTGCTCGAGAAGACATTGTGTCAGCTTTAGGTGCCAAATGTGACTTTGGAGATGAAAACTAGAAGAGTAGAAAATTTCTTACCTTGGTCTTGGTGATCCAGGAGGCGAATCCTCTTCCTCCCATTGTCCAAAGAACTCTTGGAGCTAAACAAAGTGAAGCTATCAGCAAATCATCACTCTCAAACGGTCGCGAGATTCGACTCACGTGTGGGTGACGACGAAGCAACTCGCGCATTCCCGCCTCATCTTCAGGCATCATCTGAGTGATACCAGCCTCTCCTCTCAAGAACTCCTCCAGCTCCTCCTTGTACGTCTGACGTCGACGGTTCTCGTCCCAGTTTGTCAGCTTGACGTAGATGAGCCAGTAGAGGTATTGTGCGATGAAGACGACGATGTAGTTAAGGAAACTCCACATGATGTTAGAAGGTGTGTTTTTTTTTGTTGTGATGAGTGAGGAGAGAGGGGGGCTGTGAGGAGGAGGTTGGTTCAAGCTGGCGGCCGTTGGCAGTTGGGAGATATCTTTGGCAGTGGTTGTGATTCACTGACTACTCCCGGGTGCCTGAGGCTAGCTCTCCTCAGGAGATTCTTAGAGATGAGTTTTGTAGTTAGTTTCCTTGAAAATGCTCCCGAAACGGCGGGAAAACAATCCAGGCTCAATAAGAGCCCTGAGGTAGTCTCTTCCCATTCTTTGCCTGATCCTTTGATTGTGATATAAATGTGTGGCAAATACTGCCAAGCTGGCGTGGATGTTAAAAACATTCTGACAATGAACTCTTCCATTTGTCATTCCTTGTTGAGTGCGTACACGAAGCAATGCTTAAGCTGCCCGCAGAGAAGCATTGACAAACAGCAAACAACTCTTCTATATAATCTGCAGTCGCCTCTCTCGCATCAACCCTCGTCCTACCACCTGCCCACCCTTCCTTCTCTGACCACGAGTAGGAAGACCTCCCGGGTCATCAGCAACTGGTATATACACAGCAAGGTACAATGCATAAGCCATCGGACGTAACTCTTGTGCCTCCTTTGTTTTTTTAGAGCACAAGAACGGTCCCTAGTAGTCCGACTAGGTATGTCCCGAGACATCTTGGCGTCACTTGCCTCCGAGGAAAGAGGGAAAATTCCTGCAGTTCCCAAGATTGGATCTTGAGATGCAGGACGCCAGTGCCTATTAGGGCAACCCCTGATTTCGCTTTCGACACCACGGTTCGCCTTCGGGGTTCTCCCCAATGCAGGGATAGCAATGGACGACCCAGTTCCGCATAGATGCATCTACAGATACGATTTCTTATATACAGAAGCTAGATCAGACAATTCCCCGCCCCCTTTATACTCTCGACAGGGGTTTTCGTCATGTGTATGACCACCTTCAAGTTGATGAGCACACACAAGGATATTATAGAAGCCAGCAAGACAGCGCCCTTGTCATTGGATACTCTCCTCGAGCCTCAGGACCTCGGGGTTTCCTCTAATGGAGGGACAGCAATGGATGATCCAGTTCCGCATAGATGCATCGACGGAACAATCTCTTATATACAGCAGCTAGATCAGACGATCCGACGTTTGGTCTCGCCCTTGACCAATACTCCCGACAGGGTTTTCTGAGACATTCATCATGAAGTTCGATCTTATGGGCACATACGAAAGGTGTTATATAACAGCAAGCAAGCGTTTTTGGGATTGGACACTGTCGTTGAGTCATGAGATTAACAGCAGTGGAACGAAAAGGAACCAGACCATCCACTTCCTGACATCTCCCGGTATGTATCGCAACCTGACAGGGTGTTCAATCGCTAATCAAGACAACACAGGATCGGCCGTTTTTGCCACAAAGCTCTCGTATGCCGAGCGCAACAACCTCAAGGGCTGTGGGAAGGCCAAAAATCCCTATGCATTTGGGCCTAGGAAGAACACGCTTTCTGACATAGAGAGACGAGCTCTGGAAGCGCGGAGATAAATTATACGAGACGCCATCCATATATATCAAACGACGGGATGGATAACCCTTCTTTACAAGTCCCCGCCCCTGAGAGAGATCGGGGACAGAGTTTATTATATCCAAAACATATGGTGTCTTTTACTCTCGGAACGACGCCGCCACGATGACACCTCAACGCGAATGTCTCCTCTTATATACAGGGTGTATCCCACCAGCTTCATCAACGACTTCTGGCCGCCACAAGGCCCTCCCCAGCCGAGGCGAATGAAACAACCCTGGAATCAGCCGGGCATTTTCCTAGGCATGGAACTAGACGACGACACAGCGGAGCAAGAACCTTCTCAGGCGGGTGTCGTCTAGAATATCAACCCAAAGCTTACGGCCACTCTTTGTGAGACCATCGTGGATTCCTTCGGAAAGGTCGATAGGAAAGAAGAGTGGGGGACTTATATAGGAGACCTTCGAGTTGGTCTTGTAAGAATAGCGTCGGAACGGGAGGAACTCGCCATCCTAGGGGAGTTCGATTGAGTTAATGCCTGATGGGTAAGTTACCTGACTTCTATCTGATATGAACAAGACTGACGAAGAGCTAGGCACGTTTGCTAGCGGCTACTCGGTGGCCCTGAAAGAACCGCCCTTAACGCAATCCTCTTAACGGAAATACAAGCTAGACTCCTATGGCCTTTCCTGCTATATATAATGACATCCATTGGGTATCCATGTTTGCGCCTGCAGGCTCCTGGAGGGAGGGTGGAAGAGACCGAACAAGCAGTGCTCTCCTTGTTAGGCTCCCAGTCCGATTGGTTATTCTTGCGTATCAGGACGGTTGCGCCGTTGCGCTCTTGAATCACCACTCGAAACAAGCTTCCTGAACTGGAAACCCAAAACTCCAGGAACCAAGTGTCCCTGGACGAACAACACGATACGGCCCACGAGATACACAGGACTTGAAGGGTTCGGATATATGGGTCAGAGAACCTTTAAAATCTCATTGGCAGGGGATTAGCTGAAGACGGGGTCATCCAGTCATCGAACAAATGCAGCTCTCGCCTCGCGTCACTGTGCTATTATGCTCATCAATATATAACTCGCAACTCAATCGAACCAGGAGACGCGCCTTGATCTCATCGTTCTCGATTCTCGCTTTCAGTTATTATTCCTCTGGTATTCGCTTATATATATGAACTTATCGTGCGTTTTCGGCAAGAACCTTCAGTCAAGACAACTGGGACTAAGTCCCAGGCCTTGTGTCAGTCTTCTTTCACATCACTTCTCAGTGCTCGGCACACACACACACACAAGATAGCTATTCATCATCAACTCAACTTTCATCATCCAACGCGCTCACAATAACAGTTTTTGTTGAGAAATAAGGAAGCTTGGCATCATCCCTTGTTCTGTGTCAAAGAATCTATACGATACCTGGTATCCAAAGCACCATGACCTAAGACGCCGACGCCACAAGAGATTTGTTCCGCCGGTTATATCGAGGGTTGGGCTTTTGACTGAGCTAAAGTGAAGAACGACTATGTAGCACTGATAGGAGAAAGCTCACTCTAACCAGTGAAATAGAGATATAAAGCATCTATTGATAGAAACAATAAGACTTTGACTACATAATGAGCTACATATTACCACGAATATGACTTTGAATGATGTCACATTGCAAATACCACTTCGTCCCTGTAGGAACCATGTTTGTGGTGGAGGTCAGAATCTTGGCCCTCATGGGAAGGGTGATGTGTGCGAAAATTTATTGCAGAGCCCGGACACTTGTTGTGCCCGATACCTCACAAATAATTGCCGAAGCAAGGATGTCACATTCAAGTGCCTTAATGATTCCGTATAGAACTTGAAAGGTTGTGGTGAGGTTGCTGTTTCTGCGTTTGTAAACTGCCAAGAGGAGGTATGAAGACGGCACGGGCGATGAAAAGTGTGATACCCCCGCGACAGCTCTAGAGATCTCATATCTACTATAGCAGCCCAAGGCTCGTGACTCGTGAGATTGCCGCGTTGTCGAGATCCAAGCAGTTCTCCTTCGTCTATCGTGAAAGTTCTTGGCATGCATGCTCAGGGTTGATAGTGCTGAGGAAGTCAGCGTCACTATCAGAACGATTGGACTTACGCTTTTATTTTCTAATTAAGAGTATCAAGTATGTTTCAATTGATATGATTAATTACTTTCTAAAACTAACATTTGGGTAAGGCCACCGGTACGTGGATGGACGGGTCTCTGCTAACCCCAACCCTGGAACCTATTCCAGCCTAGCGCACCCGCCTTATCTTATCTCCATCAGAAAATTTGGCGGCAACATCAACGTCCTGTCGTAGGTTTATCCATCTGAACTCTACAGACACAACCTCTTCCCAACCATCACCTAATTCTCTCGTCACAATGGGTCGCGAACTCCAAAAGAAGAAGCGCAGGTCGGGTCGCCAACCCGTCCGCCAGCTTAACAGGACAAAGAAGATCCTTAACCCCCGCGGCAACGATGCCATCGCAAAGAACTGGTGCGTTCTCCAGCCATTCTCTATCCAGCTGCAAAGTTCTAACATGGCGATTTTAGGAACAAGAATGAGACTCTGGCACAAAACTATCGCCGTCTTGGTCTTCTAGCTCGCCTCAAGGCCCCTACCGGCGGTACAGAGAAGCTCCTCGGCGCCACGACGACGCGCACCTCTTCCAAGGACCCCTTCGGCATCGCAACCGTCGAAAACGCCATCGTCTCCGAGGCGCGAGTCGAGCGCGACGAAGATGGAAAGATTATCCGCATTTTGGGCCACGCAAAGGCCAACCCTCTCAACGATCCTCTGAACGACCTCGACCGTGACAGCGAAGAGGAGGAGGAGGAGCCCGCCGAGGAATGGGGTGGCATTGAGGATGACGCTGATGCTACCGACGTTGTCAAGTCTCTCCTTGAGGAGAGCAGGGCCCCCGTGGAGAAGAAGCCCCGACATCAGAGTAGCCGTGAGAAGGAGTGGTTGGACAAATTGGTAGCCAAGTACGGCGACGACACAGCGGCAATGGCCAAGGACCGCAAGTTGAACCCCATGCAGCAGACAGCAGCCGATATCGCCAAGCGAATCCGAAAGTTGAACAAGGCATAAAGAGAGAAATGTTTGGAGCAATCAAAATTTGGGCTTTAGGTTCCTAGAAAGAAATAAATGGGCGTTGGGAGTTGTTGGGCTACGAGATATAATCTGTTCTCAATTTTACAAGAAAGCAAACATACAAAACTGAACTTTTTTCTTGTCCAAACTGTTTTAATAAACAGAGTATCTGCAAAAAAAAAGAAGCACCTGAATAATCCCATTTGGTGCGCGCAAAATATTTCCATCTCTCGCAATGCATCCCAAGATTTGACACCACCCTCCACCCTCCCGTAGAGTTGCGCACATGTGTGTCTCTTTCCTGAGCAATATTCATGACGCCGTAAACACCTCGTGTCAACAGAAAAGGCCAAGAGACGTTTCATCTACCATACAACACAAAAATAATTTCCCATAGTTGTTTCCCTTCCTCCCAGCCCGCCTGGCTTGCGCGTACGCAAGACCATCAATGTTTCCCCTTTCGGCCCCAAGCAAAACAAAACACCATGTGCAGATAAAAGAGCCAATCTATATTCCTTTCTTGTCTCATTTACAAGGTTCTCGTTGGAGCCTTAGTGTGTTCGATCATAGTTGCCGGCTGGGAAGTGAGCAGGGTGGTCGTCGTAGCCGCCGCCGCTTGTAGGGTTGTTGCCATACTGAGCGCCGCTCGAGTGATACTCGGTATCGTTGTCAAAGAGGGTGTTAGTCCGGCCTGGCGTGGAGCCATAGCGGGCAGGATCCTCATCCTCAGCACTGTAGGGGTTGGTGTTGTTGTCACCGTAGCGGGTGGTGCTGTTGTAGCTTCCGTTGTATCCGCCGTAGGGGTTGCCTGTGGGCTCGTTATCCTCCATGTTGACACGCTCGTAGGCCTCGTCATCGTGGGGCGCCATGGAGAAGGCGGCCTTGTCGGGGTCGATGTTGTCTCCGCCCCGGATCTGGCGGTTGTCGTAGCCGGGGAGAACGTTGTTGTTCTGGTAGTAGTTGAGGGTAAAGGCCGAGACAAAGGTTGTGACTCCAAAGAGAAGACTGCATTAGAAGTCAGCGACTAGCTTACGGATTCCGCAGTCTGACTGCTGGGGCACGTACGTGGTCAAGACGCCAAGACCAACAATGCCCTTGCTTATGCCGCAGGCCTTGCCGCAAGAGCCATCAGCGTTGTACGAAGCCTGAGTAGCAAATGCTGACAGCCACATGACGGTGAAGAGAGCGTCGACAGCAAGCATAGCATGTGGTTGAGCAAACCGGCGGGTGCGTTCCCATCGGGGGGTCATGATGAGGAAGATCCAGGCTGGCACCGAGAGGAAGCACTAGAAGGAAGACCAAAGTCAGTTCGGTGCAATGGACCGACCGGAAGAAGGCCAAATACTCACCACTGCAAATGTCCATCCATTCTTTCCAGTCACCTTGGCGTCTTTGGCGTTGAGGACACCAATCTGCAAGCACCATGCGACAAAGGAGAAGATGATCTGGAAGGAGTGAAGACCAAGCTTCAGATTGGGTACGATATCGGGGTCAAAGTTGATGGCCATGGCTGCTGGTGCTGCTGTGAGGTTTCGACGAGGATGATTGTGATGTGAAATTATCGAAAAGGGGAGGTTTTTATGATCGAGCTTATGCTCGAAGCGCCGAGAGAGTCTTGGTGCAGATTATCAGGCTGTGGGTGGCCGTCGTCTTTTTTGTTTGTTGGCTTAAAGCTGACGGTCGTCGCAAACGCTAGCGCAGATGGGAATGGGATGGATGTATCGTATCTAGGGGGGTTCCGTAATCAATCGCCAAAGAACAAAAGCTCGCTAGACAGAAAAGAGCGTCAAGGTCGTCGCAGGAGGAGGAAAAAGAAGAAGAGGAGGATTTGTTTATCAGGGACACGAGAGAAGAAGAAGAAGGGTTTGTGTGTTGGTGTCGGGCTGTGTTTTCTGATTCGAGTTGGACAACAGAGTTTCAACGACCGCAGTACAAGCCCCCCCCCCGACTGACTGACGCTGGCTGGAAACCCTGACGAAACAGGTTCCCTGGCCAGCGGCACACTCCATTTCTGGCCTCCCATGACGCCGCCAGACCCAGCCCAGACCACCTCCCTCCGTCCAGAGGATTGGCTGGCCACGCGTTGCCGGAGCCACAAGAGCCGCACAGAACTGACCCGGCGGGAAGTCTGACTGTGGCTTGGGCCTGGGGGGTCGGTCCTCGGGCTCCTACGTAGTAGGGTCCTGGGATCCCGGGCTCGCACTAACAGCGCTTGCTTCCCGTCCGGGTCACAAAAGGTTAACGCTGCCCTCTCCAAGCGTTAGCCTCAGGGGCGCAATCTCCTCCAAAACCCTCCGCTATCAACGGAGGTGCCTTGCTGAGCCTCCACGACTTTTTTGCCCGGGGCATTCTGCTAAGGCGCTTCCCTCACAAGGCACTCTCTCTCCCCCGCTGTTGTCCATGTGTCTGCAGAAGCAGAGCCACGACGTTTGACGGGTTGGTTGCTGCGCCACTACTGGAGAAGGGGGGGGCCGGGCCACAAAAAGGGAGTATCCCAGGCCAATCACGTGGCCTCTATTGCTTCAGCTGAGCCGGCAGATCCATGCACTGAATCCCTTTTTTTTCCCACAACAAGGTAACATGGGATGCTAATGTTATTCGCGCCTTCGTCAGCAGTGCGGCTGGTTTGGCGTTGCCGCGCACTGAGTGGGATGTAATGACGTTGCCGTCTTCCGGGAGATGCGGAGGTGCACGAGGTCAAAACATTGACAACACAATGGATCCATGGATGGCCGCATGTTAAAGGCCCGTGTTGCAGGGAAGATTTTGTTCAATAAATAGAAAAACCCCTTAGACAACAAATGCTGGTCCTGGCGGCTCTTATATGAGTATCAATATTGACCCTTGGTCTATTTATTTCAAGGGATAGTAGCGAGCGATAGGGACCGTTAAGCTTGAATGCAGATGAGACGGAATTCCCCAGATGGGGTAGCGTCTACACCTTACTTTTCAGGCATCAACTCATCTATCCTCTAACCCTTGTCCGTGAGGATCCACTTACAACCTCATCGCCATGATCACATCCCAACTGCGCCCGATTCACTCGACGATTACGACATGGATGATTGTCTCTTGGCTTTGGAATCAATCAATCAACATTTCTCACTGTTCTTCCATCACTTGGATCACTGTCAGAAAACTGCGACAGATGCGAAATCAAAGGGGGGTTCCCGTCCCCGATCTGACTTTTGAAACACCTTACATGCCAAGGGGTCCCAGCATATCTGCCCCCCCCCGCTGATCACGTCCCGCTTACGCTCCGCCTCTGGTTCGAACTGTGAATAGCCTCAGAGTGGCTACTCCCTTGCGAGCTGGTGCATACGCCACCGATCTCCTCCCTTGTTTGCCTCCTCCAAGCCCCCTTCAACTACCGAACAAAGGGAAGACTCCATCACAAACACGGGAACTGGCATCAGGATACTCTTTGATTCTCTTTTGAGATGTTCTTTATTAAGGGGTATCTATCTAAGTGGTTCGATTACTCTACTATCCTCCTTCCCGAGACCCCAAGCGGGCCGTATTGAACCCCTGATAATGCTGTGCACCCAGACACTGGATCTTCCATTTCCAACCTTTCCTCTTCTGCGCCTCTAAATGGACAGCAGGCCGTGGATATCATGACTACCAGACATAGGAATCCTCCAAAATGATCAATGCGATATGCAACGCCAGTCGCTGAATGCATTCTTGTGTTGTTGTGTTGTTGTGTTGTTGTGTTTTGGTGTTTTTTTTTTCTTCTTTTTTTTTTTGTTCATGTTTGTTATATGATGCCGCATCATATTATGAATGCTAGGGGCAGGAGGAGTGCCAATGCAGCCTTGGCTGGTGGTTGTATGCTGCCTGCCGCGTTGTCCTTCTCCTTCTCCTTTGAAGGTGCTGCCTCTGGTTCTTCCAGCTCGTAGAAGTTGTTGAACTTTTCTGTTGTTGGTGTTGAGTCTTCATCATCTTCTTCTTCATCATCATCCTCAAAGATGGTGCCGTCGCCGATGCCAAAGTCGGCAGACTCGACAAAGTCGGAAAATTCATCAGGGTCAATCCCGTCGACATCGGTAGCCTTGTGGTGAACGAGGGTATTCTCAAGGAGAGTCTCATCGTCGTCTTCTTCTCCGTCATCTCCTGAAGGAGCTGCAGTAGCCTCCTCGCCAGCGACCTGGGTTCTCAAGGTTGAAGGCCGCTCGAACTTGGTTTCCACAACACCTGTCTCTACCGGAACATTCTCTCGGTATGGGCTTCCGCCACGAGGATAGGTCATGGTTGCAGTTATGGGCTCATCACCACAGATGTTGCAAGTCTCGACAGCCGAAGTGAAGCCATATGGCATCGCAGTCGGGGTGGCATCCGCAGGCATCGTTGACATGCCCCGGTAGATCTCCTTGACCTCATAAGGAAACTTTGCCAGTCCCTTGGGAGAAAAGACGTCAAGCGTCGTCGTGTATGTGTGTGTGTATGCGCAGTCAGGACAGTTGCAGTCGTGACACTCGGGCATCTCGACGGTCCAGTACTTGTCAGGACCTTGTGTGGGAGACGCAGGACCAAAGTCGGCCTGTGTCGAGCTGAAACATTCTGTCATGGTCTGGGTCGTATAAGTGTATCGCTGAGCGACAACAGTCTGTGCTGTCCAAAGAGTAGTGCCAAGGATGAGAATGTGCTTCATTGTGTTTGCGGTTGTTGTTGCTGTTTGCTATTGGGAGTGTGTGTGTGAGACAAGAAAGATCAAACTGAGACAGGATCTACGATTAATATCTACATCCAGGCACGGCAAACGGCAAAGCGAATCACGATTACCGAGACCCTTGCAGATTTTCCCCCCTTGCATACAACTCTATCTGACAGCCCATATCCGGGTCATGGGGGCTCTCCATCGTGTCCCGGTCGACGTGAACCCATCAAACCATCCAGACCTGCAAGCCTCTTTGACAAAACGCCAGGTCGGCCGCTTGGCTCACGTCGGGGACCTTGCTTCAAGTCCAAAAGCATATGCAAAGGAACGGCAAAGCGGGTCATCCAAACCGTTTTTGCTAGTCCCCATCGCCCAGTCCGAGATGTGATAGATCTGGATCTGGCCCTCTTCTGCCAAGATGATGAAACTTTGTCTGGCCGGTGCTTTGAGATACCGTTCATGGCGGAACTCTGCAATGGTATTCGGACATGTCACACTGACCACTCGGGGTCCTTTACGGATTGTGAGCTCCGGCGACCTGATTACGGAGCATCACGAGAGCAAGTGGAGTTGGGCGGTCTCATGTCTCAGACTCAGTCCCAAGACGTCTCGACAGTCGGATATTGCTCGCCGAATGTTTGCTTTTGGAAGGCAGAAACATGTCTCCTCAGTTGAGGGCCCTGAATTACCTCCTCGAAGGATCACCGTGTGGTCCCTTGTCACCAACAATGGCATTCTCTCAACACCTTTGCCCCCTGAGCATTATACGAAGATCTTCCAACGACCTACCACATGCAGTTATCACTGCTAATGTGAACGAAACCTTAGACGATATGTCTGCCTGCCTAGGTAGCTACCCTCCCACACGAACGCCCCCTCCATAGTCGATCGGAAGCTAATAACTACCCGGACCAAGGAGATCACAGCTTGGCCATGATAATCCCCTCTCGAGGTCATAGCTCCCTCCTCTCTTCAACTTTCCGATGGCTTGCATAAGCGTCCTGCCTACTAGCCCTAAAGCATGACCTTGGCAGGAAAGGTTAAACATGTCACCCAAAAACGGTTCTGTTACGGAGGGGGGCGTTCTCTACGTGGCGACGGATGCTCATCACCCCGATATCCATTTTCGTTTCACGTTACGGATTGGGATATCTTTCTGTTTCGGTACAGGAAGCATGGCAGATCTCGTGATCTCGCCACAGGAGAGACAGCTGATCGTCAGCACATCGCAACTCATTCAACAACTCACCTCATCTATTACCTCAGGTGATAGCTCGATGAACAACGAGTGACGCTGGCAGTTCGACTCGCCACCACCCGCCATCATCACGGACCATCGGAGAATATCCAACAAGCGGTGATCTGTGCTCATACAAGTGCAGTTGCACAATTGCCAGCCTAACAGCCAAAGACTACACACCCCGAGCCACAGCACAACATCACAAGACGGAACTCTTCCGTAGCAATGATCTACACGCCCCTGACAAGCGAATGCGGCCCGCGTGGCGTTCCCGTCTAGCCTTCTCGTCAAGGGTGTCTCAGACAACCGGCAACCATCCAACGATCTAGACCCCCGTGTCACACACATACACACGCCTGTCGGATTTTGACAAACCTCGTTATATGCATCTCTCTAACTCTCGGCAGGCTGGCCGCCCCCGCCCATGGTCCCCGGGGGCTCGAAGCTCCCGTCAAGCTCCCCCCCACAACTAAGGTGATAGTACACGGCAGCTATCGTTAGCAGGGCGGCCGACTTCAGCCCTTTCGGCCTTCACCGTCGTGAGCTCTGCCCTACAGCTTTCCCATTAAGACCGTTGAATCTCCATGGTCACAGATTAAGTGGTTGTTCAAGCTCTGGAGCTGTCTTCACGTGGATCAACCTGTCTATCCCGCCCAAGTGTCTACTACGTACAGTCATGTCAAGATAAACGCCAGGAATGGAGGCTTCTGGTCAAAAGGGAGAGATGAACTGATATCCAAATCCAGCAGATGCTGTCTTTCCCGCATCCGCTCTATCCATGAGCACATCCTCACTCTTTGCGTGACAAAACGTCTCTATACGGCAAGGCGCCTCGGACAAGACAAAGTTTACTTCTCAAAACGTTTGACACGGGCTTGGCACAGAGAGCCAACGTTACACAGCTCAAGTCTCTCGAGGATCTGATTTGACTCACGGCAAGTCTTTTCCCCATGCCACCTGTGGCTGGACCTAATTACACTCTTCTTGGCACTAGGCCTGGGCCTTGATGGCCACCTTCATGCCTGCCGACTGAATATCCTCTCCTCAACTCGGTAAACGTGGGACGAGTTAATACTCCAACATGAATCTGCCCTCCTTCCCATGCCCCTCAGGCATCCCTTTGGGCTGAAGCACCCGCTGAGGCTTCACCACTAGCTTAGGCTTCTGCTGGGGTTCATCATGATCGCTATCAGACAACCACTTCTCGCAATACAGGACACCCTCAATGGTATCAATATCGTCTCTGGTAAAACAGACAGCGACGGCCCAATCCTCTGGTCCATTGGTCTTGTCCTCGCGAGGAAGAAGAATCACATCCCCCTCATTGAGCTGATCCGGACAAGCAAAAATGGATGGCTGGGGGTCGGCGATGAAGGGGAGCTCCCCCTCGCAATAGGAGGCGTAACCCGTCCAATCCTCGAAGCAGACGCTGGTGGTGTGGCGTCGGAGGGCACGGTCACTCGCGAGTTTATCCTCGGCAGGGCTGATGGCTTGCTTCAGACCGTGAAGCTTCCTCATATATCTGTCGTCAATCTTTTGCTGCGCGGTGTTGAGGAGCTGAGCGGCGTATGCCAGTCGTCTGGGCTGAGTGATTTTGTACTCAGCGTCATTCCACGTCACAAAGGGACCAGCCAAGTCTGTAGCATGGCAGGTCGCGACGGCATCAACAGTGCTGTTGCCAATGTACTCCCACGGGTGAGGTTTCTTGGAGTAACCAGGCTTCATGACGTGGGCAGAAACAGCGTCACTGGGTATAAGCATACCCGCCTCGCACCGAGCACGCATAGCAATGACCCAAAAGAGTGCAAAGACACAGTCTTGAATCGAGGGCAGACAAGAAGACTGGGAATCGGCGTCGTGCTCTCTAATTTTACTCCGGAGACGGTTGACGTCATGAGCCGTGAGGTAAAATGTATGAACCATAAGGTCCTTGCGAGGAGTCGGCAACTCGGGGGTGCAGTTTTGGTCCCATTCCCAGAAAGGGAGGTTATATCCATTGTCTGGACCGGGGTCGATTGTGTCAGGCATGTCTCGCGAGGTCACTTTGTCACACGAATTAGCTCTCTGATCACGTAGGTCCATATCCGGAATCACAAACCTGGGTGCGTGGTTCTGTAGCGAGCCGTGTTTCTCAAATACTGTCGGAGAAAGTTGTTGATGGCCAATCCATCAAACATGACTCTGTTGAGGGAGAAGCCCAACACCAGCATGCCGTCCTTGAAGTTGATCTGAAGAGTCACAGGAGGGAAGTCATCGGCGTCATCGACATCTTGGTCATGGGGAAAGAAGCAGTCCCTTCGAAAGCAACTCATGGGGGCGTCGTGGGGTGAGATGATGGCCTCCTCACAGTCGTCCTCAATAGGATGCTGAATGTTGTAGAGACGACTCACAATATCCCTGGTCAGACCACGCGAGTGCACGAGAGTGAGCTTATCTCCATGTTCCCCCTTGGTGACCTTGATGGTACCCGCCAGGAAAGGCCAACGCTGGAGGGCCTGGTAGAACGCCCGGAATGTCTCGCGTTCGGTCTCGAGCAGCTGGACCTCAAAGTAGCTGACCCGGGGACAAGGAAAGGCAATGGCAATGTCGATGTAGTCCCGCGGCATGTTGTTCTCAATGGGGGTGAGGTCCATGGAGATGACCTCGGGGTCAGTGACGTGGCTGCTGTTGGTGTCGTCTGCGTTTTCATCACCGTCATCAGACTTTGGGTCTGGGCTGACATCGTCCATGATGGACCCATCCGCATCAAGGGGACTCTCTTCATCTTGGTTAGCCTCGGTGGTCGTGTCCATAATGGATGTGTCCATGGTGGATTCAAATGGCTGGACGTCTTGCGTAGCCTCATCACACCCGTCCATGGCGGAAGAGGACGAGGGATGCATTTCTCTCATTTCCAAGGTCTTCTGCGCCGAGACCGGGTCAGATCTGGATCTAGGTCTTTGAAATATAGTCATGACTGTCAGTACGGATGCCGTAGATGGTATAGATGAGTGATGTTGATGGGTTAAGATGTCGTCCCGTGATGCAAACTTACCTTGGGCTAATGTGTAAGCGCGATGCGGAAGTTGCGGTGGCTATGTTTAGACCATGAAGATTGTTGACAGTCTTGAGGAAGGTGCGACTCATCAAGATTGTTGTTGTTGACATTTTTTTTCTCAGTGCAGTTGTGGTTGTTATGGACGATGTTAGCTTGCACTGTCAAGACACTGCCAAACCTGCATCATGACGTTGTCGCGATTGGGCAAAAAGAATTCAATAATAAATCCAATCATGATGAAATAAATTCAATCAGGGTATTAGAGATGCTCAGTAGGAATAATGCAGTGATCATACGCCAAAAATGTATTGTTAATAGAGTCTTGTGAATGCTAATGCCTAGGTAACCTCTACCTAATCTTGATATTGTTCAGAGTCACTCCTTCTATATCCACCTTTTGATATCCAATCTAGATTATTCACTCCTTTCATCATCTTATAAATCCATCCTAAATCCCTTGTAACCAAATTTTACCTACCGCCTCTCGAGATTCGAGTGCAGCGTATGCTGCTTCATCATAGAAACGCAGATGAGCGCCAAGATAGACATGCCCAGCAGCGTCAACCACACACCCCTGAAAGCCTCCATGAAGGAGGCCATGACTCCATCGTACCACCCCTCGGGAAGGTGCTTGAGCTCTTCGAGGTCATCCCGGATTCGGCTGATCTCCTCCGCGGCACCGGGCTCGTTGCCGAACCGATCCCACAGGCGGGCCTTGAGGATGTTTTGGTAGACTGCGGAGCCGATGGTCACACCCACAGTGCCACCGAGGCTTCGAGCGAGATCTGGAACATGGTTAGCGAGTCGTGAGACAATGAGGCATTTGTTAGGCTTACAAGTTGCAGATGTAATCACGGCCTGCTGGGAGTGATCCACGGCGGCAATGCAGGCAAGAAGTGTCGTTGTGAGCATGGAGCCATAGCCAGAACCGACAAAGAAGAAGGCGGTCGCAGTCAGCCACGAGGGGCTATGCTCGTCCTGGACCGTGAAGAGTAAAACTCCGAGGATGAGGACGAGCAGACCCGCAACGCCCAGCTTAGTGTATTTCCCGGTCTTCTTCATGATGTAGCCCGAAGTGAGCGAGCCAATGGAGATACCAACAGGAGATGGCAGAAGCTGAACTCCAGACTGAGTGGCACTGGCACCGCGCACTTGCAGGTAGAGCGGGACGTAGAAGATGCCTGCCATGACAACCATGCTGCAGACGAGGTTGCAGAGACAAGCAGCCAGCACGGTTCGTTCGAGGAGTAGCTTGACAGGGATGATAGGCTGCCGAGCCCTACTCTCCCAGAATAGGAACAATCCAAAGGTAATAACAGCCAGAGGGATAGTCGTCAGTGGCAGAGGGTGAGTCCAGGGGACGAGATTGCCGCCAGAGTTGAGACCCAAAAGAAGCAGCACCAGGAAGGACGATGTAAGAAGAGCTCCTACAAAGTCAATGCGTGCGAGATACGACTTGTCCGACTGCTTGGGAGGCACCTTGACCAAGAACGCCACACCAACAGCCGACAGAAGAACAGGAGGGACCTGAATCAAAAAGGCCAACCTCCAGCCCCAGGCCGTGTGGTCGTTGATGAAGCCACCAAAGACACCACCCAGCATAGCTCCAGAGCCGTAACAAATGTTGCCCAAGCCTTGAATAATACCTCGCTTTCGCAGCGGGACGAGATCCGAGCCCAGGAATGTCGAGATGCTCATCAATCCTCCGCCTCCAATACCAGCAACAACTCGTCCAAGGATCATAACAGATTCATCGCGTGCAAGACCGCAGATGAGGTTGCCAGCCCCGAAAAAGATGTTGCTAAAGACCAGGCCAGGTCCACGGCCAAAGATGTCGGTGAGACGACCGGAGATTGGCTGACACGCGGCATTGGAGATTAGATACGCGGTTGCCAGCCACGAGAGTAAGCTGAGGGAGTGAAACTCGCTCGAGATGGGACCCGAGAGAGTCGCGATGATGGTCGAGTCGATGGCGCCCAGGAAGACGCCAACCCACGCCGAGGAAAAGATGAGGGCCAGCTTTGCAAACGAAACCTCCTCTGCAACAACTGTCGTCTCCTCCTCTTGTCCTTCAGGCACTCCTCGCTCAGTGACGTCCCCAGGCGTCTCGCTGGCTGGCTCTGGGCGTCCATTCTCAGCCTGATCTGACGTCGACTTGAGCAGCGGTGTCCGCTCATCGCTAACGCGCTCGTCCTCGACGCGAGACGAACTACCACTCGCGTTCCCACGCATAATTTCACTGCCAATTAACAAAAGATGAAAGAAGTTGAGAAAAGAGTTGAACAATTGTAAGCCCGGCCGGAGACGGACATATATGCTTATCTTCCGCGCCCGCGTTGCTTATACCGGGGGTAGACTCGGCGAGTAGCGGCCTATCGGAAGCGGGGGAAGAGTGTAGATCTGTCAGCAGCCAATGACGTTGACGGTTTTCCGGTTCCACCTACAGGGTAGCTTGCACCGAAGACGGAGTTGAATGCCTGCTATTGACTCCGGCTCCGCTTGTGAGGTGGTAATGAGGAATAATAAGGAGTCGTGATTCGTATGTGTTGTTTCGGATTTTGGGGGAACTGTTTTACAGCTAGTGAATCTTCTCAACTAGTATTCTACGGAACTTGAGCAAGGTAGAACATACTTCGTTGTCTTTGCTAGACCGTAAGCAAGCACTAAGATGTCATCCGGTACAGTCAGCTCACAACCAACACATCAGGTCGAATTTCATTTCTCTTTCATTCCGTTCTATGAATACTCGTAATCTCATATACTAGACTAACTCGGGGGTACTAGAACCGTCTTCATTCTAGTCTATCCGCGCCTCAAACCTGGGGTTTCTAATCCCCCTTCGCGACTTTTTGGATAGTGTGCCATGGGCAATATAAGTGCCCCAAAGTCAGATATAAATGCAACGCTATGCAAGAATCCCATATCGTCTTGTGTGTGCTCCATCTCATTCTATCATCACTCATAGCGAGTTCTCAATCTCCATAATCTCACGGACACCCTCCTCGATCGCCTTGGTCTGCTCAGGAGACAGTCTCTTGAGGGGCCGTCGGGGGTATCCACCGTAGCCAAAGTAGCTCTGGATGGCTGACTTGGTGCCGGCGATGGCAGCCTTGGTGAGCACCCAGTCACCCTTGGACAGCTTCTTCTGGAGAGCCTCGGCCTCTTCCCGCTTGCCCTTGACGTACAGGTCCCAGACATGGGCGCATGTCTTGGGCATGACGTTGGCACCGCCGGCAATAATTCCGCTGCCGCCGCTGACGAGGGTCTGAACGGTGAAGTCGGCGATACCACCAAAGGCCATGTAGCCGGAGCCTTCACTGAAGGGAGTCTTGGCGTCCTTTACGCTCGCCACTCGGGTGAGCTTGCCAGTGCTGCCGCATGTGAACTTGGTGCCGATGATGTTGGGGTGCTTGGCGAGCTTGATGAGGAAATCGCTGTCCATGTCGACACCAGAGACGGCGCCAGGGTAGTTGTACAAGATGATGGGGATGGGGCTGGCGTCGGCAAGGTCGATGAAGTAGTTGTAGATGGCCTCCTCATCCATCTGGGCGCGGTAGTAAGATGGGGGAAGGACAAGAGTGTAGTCAGCACCAGCAGCGTAGGCCAATTTGGACAACTCGACGGTTCCCCTGACACTGCCCTCAGTGGCGCCAAAGACGATAGGGGTAGACTCGAAACCGGCCTCATCCAAGGCTTCTCGGGTGGCCTGGGTGACAGCGACCTTCTCCTCTCGGGTGCAGTGGACGGCCTCGCCGTTGGAGCCCATGGTCACGAGACCAGCAAGTCCAGCCTTGGCCAGTCGCACCGTGTGCTTCTTGATGACGGGGATATCGATATCCTCAGTTTCGGGGTCGAAGAAGGTCATGACAGGGGCGTAAATGCCCGTGGGAAGCGGGCGGCGAGGGCCAGTGTGGCCATTGGAGCCGTTTGTTTCACCGTTGGAAGTAGTCATGATGGCTGTGGGGGGAGGATGAGTTCTGGGATGGATAGGAGGGAGATTGGAGATGGGGGAGTTACAAATGAAAACCAGAATACAAGACAAAAAAACGCAAAAACACAACACCAGGGGTAAAAAGGAAGACGAGGGACTTTATAGAAACATCCATCAAATGGCAAATGCAATACTAAGCCGAGGAATGAGTGGTCTCTCTCTCTCTTTTCGCTTCGGGAGCTAATGGCTGCGCTGCGCTGCGGCGTGCGTGAGGCTAAAGTTGGGGGTGGATTCGCTTCGGAAAAGTCAAGTGCGCAATAACTCGCGTGGGTATTGGCTCGATTGTTTCCCCCAAGGACGTGACATTTTCGATGGAGCATGCAATGCAAGCCGAAGGGGACATTTTTACTCTCCATTCTTTGGGTCTCTTGTCTCTTGAGCGGTAGTACGGCATTGCATTGCGCGACAATCTGTAAGAGAATCGCCTGGAAGCGAGCTGTTGGTTAGCTGTTCTGTTTCGCTTGTCATACGTCCCCTTCACCGCGCGGTCATCCTTGCTTGCTAGGCGAGAGAAACTAGAACGAAATAGAGGAACTATTTGCTGTCGAAACAGATGACCAATGCCATGTTGGTGCAGAATCAAATATCCCGTCTATAACCTGGGCCAAGGACTCGATCAGATTGAGGCGCATCACCAATCTGACCGGTGACCATCTTGGCTTGCGGGGGTTTGGACCTATGAGGAAGAAAATGCGAGATCGGCACTTCTCCTCAGATCAAGTGAACCACATCCGGCAGAAGTCTGCTTCTCGACGCGAGATATCCCGTGGGATGCATCCCTCATTTACAACCCAAGAAGGCCCGGCGAAGTCTTGCATCCCTGGACTACTAGTCCCGGCATGAAGAACCGGGCTGACGGGATGGGCGCGACGCTACTGAGACAGACGGTACGGGATTCTCGAGGGGCCCCATGTTGAACATCCCACGCTCTCTGATGGTAGCCTCGTGCTTAGCCAGGAGGAGAAGCTTCCCCCGGTAAGAAGGACTAACCAGTGTGCGTGAGAGGCAAAGTGCATCATCGGGGCGAGCTGAGTTGAGCCGGAAACCAGGGCGGGCAGAGTTTCCCCTAATGAAGCATGGCCGGAAGGTAACCGGGCTGGGCGTGTGAATACGAATAGATGTGTATAAGTTTGGGTGGTGTTGTAGAAACGCTTTGGTGTTGATGGGGTGGTGGGTTTCCATGGCGTTGGATGGACGGGGAATTATCGGCGACGGCCCCCAAAGTTGTTCCACCAGTGAGAGGAGTCAGTTGATACTGTACAGGGAGGAGCAGATGATTCTCCAAATGGTGGTTACAGGGGGATAAATGGAGTTATGCAAGTGATTTTTGATCGAAGAACCACTGTTTATCATGTATTTTTACCTTTTATGTATCTGAAATGACTTGCAAGGGCGTTTAATTAGATATCATGACTGAACCATTTAAATGCGCCTCACACTGTGAAACCAAATCACCTCGTTTACAATTGGCTGCCGGATATTGCCAGGGAATGCGGGGGGAGAAACCATGGAAGGTACTTCCTTGCCGTGGGGGTGGGGGAGGGGTTAACTCTGACCCCTCCCCCCCCCCTTCATGGGCTCTTTATTCGCTCGCTCTAAATGTTGCATCCTACGATGATCCTACATGCTCTGATGGTTTGGGGGTGGCTCTTTTGTCTTGCTCGTTCGCTCGTTTTCTCTCACCTTGAACATTCGCCGACGGATTTCTCACACCTTTTCGTCGGAATAGCTAGCTTGAAAGACTTGGGTTCCCTGATCCTAATTTCCCCATCTGGTAATCATGACCGTTCCGTGAGCTTCACTCTAGTTTCACTTTGATTGCTTCACTCCAACTTCTATGCTTGCTTCTCCACCCCCGACATCTATAGCCGTCTATCCGCCTGGGGGGGAAGGATTAATCACAAGCCCATCAAACGACTTGAACCAACATGATGCCATACCATCCCTTCCCCATCACCCCGGATCGTCCCAAATCGTAGATTTCCCATCCATCCTCTCTTCCCCACTCGAAGCTCACAAAACATGAGCGCATACAACATCAGATTTTACCCGGGAGCAGCCATCATGACTTCCCCTCTCCCCCATAGTTTGAGAGGTGCACTTCTGCCTCGGGATTGGGGGGATTTCTCTCCGGGCTAGATTTATCCTCCAATTGACTTGACCCCTCACTTTTTTTTCGGTGGGAACCCCGAACCATGTGGTTTTGGTGTATATCGGAGACATGAGCGAAACATTCATATTCAACCTCATGTCCAGGTGAAATTTTGCTGTTGATTATTTCTTGCTTTGTGTGTATCAGACATCTCCACCTGTTCGTCTAGAGCTTTAGTGAATTTGAACCGAGTTTGCTAGAGTCTTTGCGAGTATTTTTTCTTTCTTTTTGCTTCTGTTGCTTGTTGTCTCTCATCATAGCTTCTGCCCCTCACCCCGCCTGCCCCTCGTCATCAGCAACACCACCAATTCTCTTACGATACCTCTCTACACAAACCTTCACATTCACCATGGAGCCTCTTAACGTGTTGATGGTGAGTTACACTGAAAATCCAGCTGAATTGACTCAGTCTGACTCTTGTAGATCGGTACTGGCGAGTACACCACCGGCTTTGTCGGCGGCGGTGCCTCTGGCTCAGACAAGAAGGTCGGTGTTGTCGGCCTCAGTCTGTTTGACCTGCGACGTCGCGAAAAGGTCAACAAGCTAGGCATGGTTGGTGTCAATGGAAAAAAGTTCCCTGCCATCCGTATGTTTTCCCCCTCAGCAGCTTCAAGTCATGATGGCTAGCTAACACACTCTAGGCGAGCATCTCCACAAGAACATCAGCCAAGTCTACAACAACCTCGACACCTCCTTCGACTCCTTCCCCGACAACAACACCGTGGACCCCGATGCTTACAAGACCGCCATTGACGGCCTCAAGGCCGGTGATGCCATTACCATCTTCACCCCGGACCCTACTCACTTCCCCATCGCCCGCTATGCCATTGAGCGCGGCATTCACGTCATGATCACCAAGCCCGCTGTCAAGATCCTCGAGCAGCACCAGGAACTCGTTGAGCTAGCCCGCGAAAAGGGTGTCTACGTTTACGTCGAGCACCACAAGCGCTTCGACCCCGCCTACGCCGATGCCCGCGCAAAGGCTCAGACCCTCGGCGACTTCAACTACTTCTACAGCTACATGTCCCAGCCCAAGTCGCAGCTCGAGACCTTCAAGGCCTGGGCTGGTAAGGAGTCGGATATCTCCTACTACCTCAACAGCCACCACATTGACATTTGCGACTCCATGGTCCAGGAGCGTGGATACGTCCCCGTGAGCGTTACAGCTTCTTCCTCCAAGGGTGTTGCTCTTGACCTGGGCTGCGACCCTGCCACCGAAGACACCATTTCTCTTCTCGTCACCTGGCTCAAGAAGGACGACCCCAGCAAGCGCGCTGTTGGTGTCTACACTGCCTCATGGACAGCACCCCAGAGGGCTGGTGTTCACTCCAACCAGTACTTCCACTACCTGGCTGCCAACGGCGAGATCCGCGTCGACCAAGCCAAGCGCGGCTACGACGTTGCAGACGACTCTGTCGGTCAACTCATGTGGTACAACCCCTTCTACATGAAGTACGCCCCCGACGAGGACGGCAACTTTGCCGGCCAAACTGGCTACGGCTACATCTCTATGGAGAAGTTTGTCGACGGATGCCGCGCCGTCAACGCCGGAAAGCTCACCCCCACAGACCTGGACAACAAGCCTCTTCCCACCCTCAAGAACACCATCGCTACGACGGCTATTCTTGAGGCTGGACGGAGGAGCATTGATGAGAAGAGGGAGGTCAAGATTGTGGTTGAGGATGGCAAGTGGAGGCTTGAGTAGGAGGATAAAATACCAGTTTTCTGTTTACGTATATTAGGATGAAGAATGAACAAAAAGTAATGACCAATCTCATATGAAGAAGTTGAGAATCGTAATTGACTTGGTGGTGGTGATACTTTGTATTCATGCTTATCTGTGGATCTCAAGCCACGAACCACGAGCAACTCTGCTCCACCAAAAACTCAGCATCACAACGTCGATATAAACACCAACACTTCATCCACAAAATTTCTCTCTTATACTTAATTTCATTTGTCTCTATATACAGCACAACTCTTCAAACTACCACCCAAAATGCCTGACCCCCTCTTCTCAGACCTAATCCTCCCCCAACGGGAGCAACTCTCCATGTCGCAGCTCATGGCCTCTCTCAAGCGCACGACGCTGACAATCCACAACCGGCTCACCAGCATCCGCACCGACTCGGAGTTTGTGCGCGAGGTGTCTCTGGCGTACGGCACGAGACCCCTCGTCGCTAATGAGCGCTGCGGGAGCTGGTATGTCCCGCCGGCGCGCAAGGAGGGGAGTGCGTACTTTAAGAGCACGGATGGGCATGAGAGGGCTTGGAAGTTTAGTACGAGGAGACTGAATATGCATTTGGTCGAGTTGATTGAGAAGAATGATGGGTGAGTAAACAGCTGGACCCTATACTGATTGTTTCTAGTTTCTTTGTACATGGTATATACTGACTTGTATGTCGATAGCATCATCATTGTCGACTCTACCCGCCGTGGCAAACGTAAGTCTATAATATATCGCTATATCCCCTTCTAGATAACTCCATTCTAACTCATCATAGGAATGCCCGATGCCATCTCCTCTACAATCCCCATCTGGTGCACAGTCCTAAACCTCACCCTCCTCCCCTCCAACCCATCCTCATCCAGACTCTTTCTCCCCCCTCACCTCCCAGCAACAACCCACGCCCAAATCTCAGCCCTCATCCCAGAGTTTGTAGCCTCTCTCAGGGCCCTCAACCTGGATCTTCCAACCTGTCTGACAAAACCCCTGCGCCCTGTGTGGGTTACCCCGGACTCTTCTCTCCCGGCTGAGGATGATGCTCCAACTTCCATCTTTGATGATTTTCGTCCTGTTATCTGTTGCACTGCTAGTCGGCGTGTGGTTGGTAGTGAGATGGATGAGGGAGGGTATATCCAAGGCGCAGCGGACGACACTGAGATGTGGGCACATGGTCTCACGGCGCCCCTGTTTTGGGAAAACATGGACATCCTCCTCGAAACACCAGAGGCAGAGCTACCAGATCTTATCACCAAACTCGTCAGTGAGCACGAAGCTGGTAAAAAGGACGAGGGAAACCGTGTACAGCTCACACCACGCATCTCCGTCTGCGCACTCCCCCTCGCCGCTCCAACTGATCCCGCCGAGTGCCGCATCGCCCTGACACAGGACATAACACCAAAGGACTCATGGGTCCAGTCCAAGTCGTACATGAAGGCCGGTCTCGGAAAGAGCAAAGCCGCCAGTCGTAATCTTCGCCCTGGCTTGCCAGACATTTGCACCTTTGCGTCTAACTACCTTGCCGGGTCTGACCAAGGACGCATTGTCATTGCTTGCGAGTCGGGCAAGGACTTGTCTGTGGGCGTGGCATTGGCAATCTATTGCTACCTGTTTGACGACGAGGGCAACCTTAGAATCCCAGGGGCCGATGTCTCATTCACAAAGACGCTCATCAAGTCGAGACTGGGCTTCATCATGACAACCTACCCCGCGGCGAACCCTAGCCGGTCTACGCTGCAGAGTGTCAACAGCTTCCTCATGGACTGGCGAAAGTAACCACCATTTTAACAATAAGAACAAACACATGCCAACACATGGTGCACTTAACTCCCCATTCGGTAACTCGGCGTAGCGTTGGGCCAATGATAAGCTTCATCTCATAACACCAACAATTCACGTGGAAAGCTTGTGAAACCGAAAACCTTTGCTGTTCAACGAGATTGATTAGTCTAAAGTGGGATCTACTGCTTCTCGGCTCTGTGCGCTACATCGCCGACATCTCATGTCATGTCTGGGTATTCCGAAAAGCAGGCTGGTGTGAAACTGATTCCTTCTTCCTTCTAAACCTCACCGGCCTCGACCTTCTGCAGGGCAGCAGGGAACTCGGCCCAGTCACGCATGATGATGACGGCGCCAGCGTCCCTCAGGACCTGCTCCATCTCGGCCTGCTTGTCCTCAGCATAGGGACCGACGTAGCCAATAACCTTGATGCCGGCGCGAGTTCCGCTCAGGGTACCGCTCTTGCTGTCCTCAATGGCGACGCACTCCTCGGCCTTCTTGCCAAGCTTCTGCATGGCGTGGAGGTAGATGGCGGGGTCGGGCTTGCTGGTGGGCTTCTCAAGACTTGTGGCAGCGGAGAAGATGACGTCTCCGGGGAAGTACTTGTCCTGTCCAACCTTTTCGACCGAGGCGCGGACACGACGGAGAGCCGATGAGGAAACAACGGAAAGTTGGTACTTGTTGGAAGCGGCGAGCTTCTCGAGCTGCTCATCGACGCCGGGGCAAGGTCGGAGGGACTCCTTGAGCTTGGCAATCACGGCATCCTCCTCCAGGAGGACGTATTTCTCGAGGTCCTCGGGGGAGATCTCGATGTTGTAGAGTTTTTGGAGCGAGAGGAGCATGCCACGGAAGTTCTGACCGACAAACTCCTTGATCAGGGTCTCGCCGGTGAAGCGGACCTCGAGTTGACGGCCCTCGCAGATCTGGTTGATGAGGCCGGCGCAAGCCTCGAAGGCGAGCTCCTCGGAGAGGACGAGGGTGTTGTCGCAGTCGAACAGGAGAGCGGTGATCTAGCATCATGTCAGCTCAAGGTGGACCACCAACGCGGGAAATACCCCGACTGAAACGTACCTCAGGCATCTTGGCGGTTTCTAGTAACAAATCTCGGAAACAGGGGTAAAACTAATTGGAGACCAAAAGAAAGCAAAGGACAAGAAAGCCGTAAAAGGTTGGTGGATGAAAGGATGAGATGTCGAGCAACTCGTCAAGGTGGGGGGGACCTAGTTTATAAGGACGACAGTAGAGGCCACCTCAATTGAAAGTCTGGAGCAACGGGGATCCAGGGAAGATGCAGGTGCGACTAATTACGGCGCCTGCTAGAGGCTGGTTTTGGCTTGTACGCGGCAGGAGCGCGGCCAAATGTGACGCTCGGGACTCCATACCTTGACTCGATGTAAGGCGGGCAGGCGCAGTTTAAGCAGGCAGTGGAGGGCAGCCATGGTCCAACAAGGAAACCCCGCGGTAAGGAAGGAAGGATCATGCTTTACAAGGTGCATGAACAACTACAGGTTGAGTAACTTAAATAGAGGACAACTATTAGACTCACTCAGAAACTCAAGAGTATTCTGTTCTACCATGAACCATAATCACTTCAACCAAGCTCTCTTGTCCATCATCAACTTTAACATGTGGAAATCAACAAACCCCTCGTGTCAGTTCCTCTCTGCCCCTCCCCCTCCAAGCTCCAGCAGGCCAGTGTCGTCATCGCTGCAACTCTTGGAACCCCCCCGCCAACACGCTAAAGACCTTAGGCCCGTTTTCATCCATCCCACCGGCCCGTACCAGCGCGAGTTTCCTGACAGGGGGAAGGAAACGGCGCAACGGGTTTGGTTCGGTTATGAAGCTTTACTCATTCACTTGCTGCTTGTTTTGATTTGCGTCTTTTGTGATATATGCAGGTAAGATTATGTTGTACCTTCACGCCGCAATGCAATGCTCTTTTTGCCCGTTTGTTATCGGCGGGCGTCCGGCCGGGGCGCCGGGGCGTATCGGGAATCTCGAACCGATGAGCCGTCCGCCCTTCACGGCCATGCCATGTTGTTGCTGACACCGGGCAACGGTGGGGCGACCAGTGAAATGCCCTCGTCATTGCTCTTCTTCACTTCAATCTCGTTGGTCATGAGGGATTTCATCAGGTTATTTATGCTCGGGGATTTCGGCGTAATGATACAATCTGGGCGCATCACTCTCATCATGGTCTGTTATAATGCGCCATAAACTCACTCATAAACATCTACTGGGAAAAGACGCACAAGATTTAATCTGCCTTGGTATTATAAAAAAGCTAGTAGGTAAGACATCCTTTCTAACACCAAAGACTATATAAAAGCAACTTTCGATGGATATCAACAAACCCCATGCTGTTAACAGGCTACACCGCATGCATGCCCTCCATGCCATGCCATCTTCGAGCAATCAAATTTGGATTCCCTCCTGTCAACAGCTGGCTCATGCTCCCCTAAAATTCTTGGCTCTGTGTTCATCATTCATTAGGTCCCCAACTCCCCAACGCCGTTTGTGTGTAAAATGATTCCTCCTAGCTGGACTGCGTATATGCCCAACCTCAGCTGCAAGCTGGTTTGCCCAGACTGAGGCCCGCCATCTGGGGATCCCAGTCTGGGGAAGTCGTTTCAGATCATTGGCTCTTGTTGCCATGGGACAAATCTGCTTTGCCCCATTGGAATAGCCGGTTGGAATGATCGTATGTTCGACCAGCTTCATGTCAAGTCCTCCTTCAGCAAAGTGATTTTACAGGATCTCCTTCAACTTCTCCTTCTGATCCATTGTCAAGGTCGTCGGGAAGTTGATCTTGTACCTGATGACGAAATCTCCTCGCTGGCCGGGCTTCTTGGAGATGGGCATGCCGAGGCTGGGGTATCGTTCTTCGCTGTTGGGGTGGGTAGGACCGCCCTTTTCGAGGTTCAGTTGCCGACCATCAATAGTCGTCACCTGCCTTCGCCATCCTGTCAATGCCTCCTTAAGATCGAGGGTCACGACGTGGACAATATCGTTGTCTTCGCGCTTGAAAAGAGGGTGTTCTTTCTGCAGGGTCGTTAGTCACATCGACTTGGTATTGTATCAGGGATCTTGCTTACCTCTTCGACAATGAAATGAAGGTCTTGACGGCCACCTTCCACTTGATCACCAACTCCATTAAACTTGATCTTGGAACCCTTCTTCAAGCCTGGCTTGATGGGAACCTCGAGGATCTGGTCCGTCTGTACCCGCTTGCCTGACTCGTCGTATGTCTTGCGCTTGATCTTCATCTTCTTGGTTACGCCATTGAACAGCTCCTCCAGCGATAGAGGCAATGGTCGCTCCACTGTGGTGACTTCGGGGGTCGCATCTCGGCCGCGCTCACCGAAGCCTGATCTCATGCGGGAACTGCGACTTCGAGGGCCGCCAGGACCAAATGAGGAGAAGCCGCCAAAGTCGTCATCATCAACACCAGCGCCGTGCATGCCACTACCTCCACTGCGCATGAACTCGGCGAAAATGTCTTCAGGGTTGCTGAAGCCGAAGCCTCCAGGACCGCCACCACTGGTGTTGAAGTGGAATGTTCGAGTGCCTCCTCCACTAGGCATGCCACCTTCGAAGTTGAAATTGCTGAAACCTCCAGGCATGCCCCCGGAGGCGAAAGGGTTGGCACCAGCGGCTCCTTCGGGTGGTGCGGTGCCGCCACGGAGTAGGAATTCGAGACCGTACTGGTCGTAGACCTTGCGCTTCTCGGGGTCGGAGAGGATCTCGTAGGCTTGTGAGCATTCCTTGAACTTTTCGGCCGCATCGGGGCTGTCCTTGTTCTTGTCGGGATGCCATTTCAAGGCTGCCTTCCTGTACAAATGTTGGTTAGCCATGGTGTCGAAATATGGCATGATGCGCGAATCGCATGGGTGTAGCTGGGAATGAGCAACAGAGGGGAAAAAAGACGTGAATCAATTGAGGGTTAAATGAAGACATTGCGGTGAACCTGCTGAGCAGAGACGGGATGCAATGTTGCTGTGTATGACGTTGCTCCATTGACGCAGTGCGAATGCCAACAGTGACGGTGACGGGTACTTACTTGTAGGCCTTCTTGATCTCATCCTGGGTAGCGTCGGTCTTGACGCTGAGGGTATCGTAAAGCTTCGTCTCCTTGACCATGGTCGCGCGCGTTCAATGTCGTACTTATTGAGAGGGTTCGAGGCACAAGTTGTGCAAGGTGTGGTGGAAGCGTGCGTAACGGATAGGAGGAAATGCGAGTATCGTATGTGCGTGCCCGTCTGAAAGTGAGGGGAAGACGGGAAGGGAGTAAAACAGGATTGAGCGCTGCTTCTTGTTGGTCGCCAACCAGCAACAACCAAGCACTGAATGTATGCTTTCCTTTTTGTATTTGGTTTGCCCTTGGATTGGGAAAAAATGTGTTCGTCACGAGGAAGAATTGAAGAGAGAGAAAACTAGTCGTGGGCGAAGTTCTAGAAGTGTAGGATTGTGAGTTTACAGAAGATGGATGGAGCGGAGTGGCCAAGCGGCTGAGAGGAGCTTGATATGGATCCGCCGCGAGCGAGTCCAGTGACACTTGCACCGAGGGAGACCACTACGACATGCTACCGTGACAGTCCTTCTGGGCAGGCCACACCAGTCGCTAGAAGCCACCGCCTGCAAAATACTGGGGCATGGGACCTTGTGGAAGCTTCCAAGCCTAGGGAATAAAGAACTTGATCTATGGCTGCTGCTCCTGGCCCTGTCTGTTGAGTGGGGTGACGTCGATCGACAAATCGAGACTGACAAAGGTCATAGTGTCTGGAACTCGTGCTCGATTCTTTCTCCTCATGTTCCTGCAACTCAAAAGCCATTTCTTTATTCGGGCTTAAAAATACATTAACCCTCTCTCCCACACCAGAAATTAGCTGAAATGACGCCAAAAGCAAGATTTTCAGCCTCCTCTGCCCCTTTGTCGGGCTCCTTTTGTCGATACCTGACTTGCAAGGATGAGCGGACTATGACGCCGGCGACAGCGGGGGACGGCGCCCCAGACGCGCGAAAATCCAGTCCAAGCCTGGACCTTCGAGAGCTCTCTCTCGGGAACCAGCAGCTCTAGCGGGGCTTGAAACTGGGGGAAATGTGCAACTCATCTTGGCCTAATCAAGTATGTGATCTATCATGAATGCTGAGTTGATGCAAGGTAATTGTTGATAATTCAATGGCTCTCCATTTCGACATCACCGCTACTTTGCAGTGTCTCTTACTGTACCTGCTCTACCGAAGCTACTAGGTATGCAAGGGTGACTTGTAAGTTGCACCCCTGCTCATCCGCGATGCAACTATTCCCGACGGCCCTAGTTGATGATCGAAGCTTCTAGAACCTTCTACCGAGACTTCACAACATGGAGTTCTCTGTTCATATGGACTATGCTACGCAATTTGAAGTTACTGGCAAACGAAAATGGTGTCTATTTTGCTCCATAGTTGAGTCAATAGTACTACTACCTTGGGATTGTGTTGAAGTTTGAACAGAGTGACATATCTTCGCTTCGAACTGTTGTACCTTGAGCCTATGACCCATTCGAGCTAGTCGTGTCTTGGATGAATTCTTATCATATCGCTTTGACATGTGCGTACTCTTAATGTGTGGTGATTCAGAAAAAGACAAAAGGAAGTTTTGGTTATGAGGCCATGCTAACTTGGAATACATGGATTAAGAGAGGGGCCCACGAGTGGGATGACACTGAGTACTAGCTTACTTTCCCCAGTTATAAGGTCCAGAGAAATAACCGTGGATAGTAGTAGAGATGATGACTGGCAGTCAACGGGCAGAATTTGTTTGTGGTTCTCAATTAATCTATGGTCTCTTCATGCCTGCCTTGATAGGTAGTTGGCATAAGTGGATTGAGGAACATATCTCTAATTGTAACTTTCATCCTTCGGTTTGTATCTGTCCAGGATTGGCAACTCATGACAAACGAATACTAGCCTCATGTGTACTTTTGGTAAGCCTCAAGGGTTGCACAATTGCCCGACTTACACACTCTGGGGCTTGTAGTTGTAGGCCCTGGTATCAAGCAGCGGCCCACGTGGTTCCTATCTAGATATATACCTCTCCTCCAACATCGGACCTAGTTCTTGAGAGTGATTTAGGCTTTCATATAATGCTACTCACTTTCATCTAAACACTGAGAAAAGCTTCTTTGTAACAGTGCATCTTCATCTCGGTGTGTGGTCTGCACGTGCGAACCACGCCAAGACCGCTTATCTTATCAGGGAGGTACGTACCTCCGCATGCACGGGAACCCTCCACTCACTGTTCTGGCAGCGCAAGCACCTTCCTAGGTTGAGGAGCAACAGCTCCCTCTGCCCTCATCACTTCGACAAGCTCCATTCCTTCACTGGAGTAGGTTGTCGCGCCCCCTACCAACGCATCGACTGGATTTTATGCATCGTTTTCATCATTCTTGTTCAGCAATCGCGTAGATCTGGTATCCGCTCGACCCCTCAACACCCCAGCTCCGCCCGCGCCTTCTGGACAAAGCGTGCTGGCTCCATCGTGGCTCGGGGAGCATCACATCGTCAGATTGAGCCTGGAACCCCGTCAGTAGGACTCGACTCCGCTCCTCGCGAGGAAACACGAAATTATGGCTTCCATGGAGCCTTCCGAGGACGAGATCGGCCAGGTCATAGACTTTGCTGGTCTGGACCCTGTTGACGATCGCTTCATGGTTGCACAAGCTCTCAAGGTCAGCAGCTCTAAACAGTCTTCCCCGCAAGACATCCTAGGCAACTGACACGCCCTGTTGGACAGCACAATAATAGAAACGCCGAGACCGTCCTGACCCAGTTCTTCGATAACCCTAACAATGTGCGGAGCTACCCAAGTCCTGTTGATGTTTGAGTCAATGCTCAACCGCTTTAGTTTCGACAAAAATACCAGACTGCCTGGGATGAGTCCATGTTCGCAGCTGATCGAGATGGCACCGACAATAGCGCTGGCATTTGTTCGTATACTTGTACCCGGATGTTATTCCTGTAACTGACCTGGTAGCCTTCCACATCGAATCCTCAGACCACGACGTCATTCAGGGCGTAACTCCCCCGCCAGACTCCTACGCACTCGGCGCTCCTTCGAGGCCCCCTTCACGATCGAATAACCGGTCACCTTTGGGTAGGATGGTGGAATTGACTGCGGCACAAGTGCCCGGTACTACTCTTGCTCATAATGTCGACAACGCGCTGACCAGGACGGCAGGTGTCCCGAATAGCCATGCCCAGGAAGAAGATGATGTGCAACGAGCGCTCCGCGAGTCAGCTCAAGAGGCCGGAATTACACTACCCCAGGACGAGACGGGTATCACAGAACCCTCGGCCTCTTTACCATATTTTGGACCCGCAAGCCGAAGTGAATATGATCAGAACAGCTGGGCCATGGTTCCTGTCGGGCCTGCCAAGGAGATCTCGCCCAGCGACCCTCCGCCTTCAAAGAGAAAAAGAGCCCCAGGTTCACCTGCTTTTCTCATCTTGAGCAATTCCGATTCAGGTGGCCACAAATTAGGCGGACTTCTTACGATCTTGCACGAAATCCCCATTGCTCGGAACGTGCTTCTCGGACTAGGCACACACACCTCATCCTATGGTCATCGCAGCGACTGGTGGAAGGGACAGGAGATCTTATCCCCTGAGGTTCAAGCCAAGATGCTCACGGAACTTCGCTGGGAACATCGGAGCCATAATGAGACCGCCTTTGACGAGGAAGTCCACCGACTGATGGCCTTTCTGGATGACACGGAACGAGCTTATGGTTCGGCTTCAGTTCTCACAGAGCTTTTCCCTGAAGTTGATGGTAGAGCTATTGAGAGGAAGTTCTATGACCTGATTGATGCTCGGCATGGAGACCAGACTCAAGCTATAATGCAACTTGCAGTCCTCGGCAAATTTCATGAAGACGGCGACTCAGATATAGATGAGGTCAAGTTCGGTCTGCTCGACATCGATCTTTCACAGAATGAAGACGGTTGTACCAAGACACTGTACGAGGCACTCGATCACATAATGTGGAGCGATGCCCTGGGCTATGATGGCATCCATGCGGGGTCAAAGATGGCATTTTTCAAAGAGACGGGAGATGTTTTGGCCCTCAACATAGGTGGCGACGGACCCGGCGACTCTATCGAGGTACCCCAAGAGCTGTACCTAGAGAGGTACCTACCGACTCGGAAGGACGAAGCTAAGCGCATTCAACGGGGCTGGCGGCACACGAAGCGGGAAGTGAGGAGAATCGAAGTGCAGAAAGAGCAGATCTATCGGCTGTGGGATGATTGGGACCACGGCAAATACGACGACAAGCGTGTGTTGTTAAAGAAGGCGACAGAGCAGTGGGGAGAGTATCGCAGCTACCTGGAGGGCCTGGCGCGTTTCCAGGCGATGGAGAATTCGGGATTGCAAACGGACAAATACCCTGATTATCGAGCTGCTCCATGCCAGCTGGATGGCGAAGCGCAAAAGCAGCATGAGAAGGTTGCCCAAGTGATTGAGTATTCGGAGCAACTGCTTGCGAACCTTGAAATAAGGATGAAGGGTAAGCCCTGTTGGTTCTTATAATGGCGCAGGTCAACTTACACAGTGCAGGTCTTGACGCAGAACTGGAGCAAATCGTGGGCAAACAAAGAGCTTTGGGCAGGCTCTTGACTGTGCCGGACAAGCCAGGTCGCCCAAAGCCCATGACTTGCAAGAAGTATCTTCTTCGTGGTGTGGCTACAACGCCTAACATCATCTACGTCTGCCGACGGGGAGAGGCAGATCTCATCGAGTTGGATGATGAAGCCAAGAAGCCATCGGATCAGTGGTGGAGGATGGCATATAACCCTAACGAGGAACAGCCAGTCAAGGTAGAGGTAAGAGAGCCGAGACTTGTAATGTTCATGGACTGTACTAACGAAACAACAGAAAATCGAGATTGAGCGAGTGTTCCGTGACATGTGGCAGGAAACCAAGACCCCACTGCTGGTCTATGCAACAGATGAAGCTCTCGACACGTCGAAGAGTCCCCTTCCTAATCAGCTGGAACGATTCGTCAAAGCGGAGAATAAGGCCTTTCACCAAGAACTGAATCAAGAGCGGAACGAGACGAGCGAGCCGAAGCGAGCGACATTTGTGGATCCTATTTCACCCTCTAAGAGAAAGCACCGATCTGACAGTGTATGTTCCATGGACAGCAACCGGGCTTCGCTGGGTAGCGACGACAGGAACGGCTTCGACAACCCATTCGAAGACCAGGACGATGCTATCGGCACTGAAATGACTGAATTTGGAAACCCACCCGACCAGGCCCACAGCTTTGATGTATCCCAAGACACTCTTCCTGCACTGATCCCCCAACCTGCATCAGCTCTGGAGCTCCTGACAGAGGCAGCATCCGCCACAATGACGCCAAGCACGGTGGGAGCCGACAGGGTGGAGAGCTCGCCGGCCAAGAGTCCACCGGCGGTGACGGAGGATTCTCGTGCCCCAGAGATGCAGGAACGGGCACGACCCCCGTCTTTCATGACGCTGCCGGCGAATTCTTCGACAGTAACAGACAAGAAGGAAAACGGCGACATGATGGATATGGAGATTCCGGAACACTAAGGACAACCAATTGGGAGAGTCAGGTTTGGAGAGAGAGGCAAGCGTTGCATGGCGTGCTTTTCTTGTATTGCTTTGGGCATGGCTGCATGAGCGCGTTGGGAACAATTGTCGGAGCAGTTGCATCAAGATTCATTCAGCATCCGATGGATGTTATGCATGTATGGAGTTTCACTGTGGTTCTGTTGATAGAGACAGTGAGGATTGATTGTTTAACCAGGTAGTTGGCTTCCTTTTTAGGGGGATTGGCCTTTTGCTACATGTGGGCATAGCTTTTGTGTATCAAATCTACTGCCTCGCACAAACCATGATAACTCATCACTCTGGGCTGCACGATAAAGACAACTTCAAGTAACCTCCTTCTCTCTGTCTATTGGGGGAAATGAATCGTGGTAAATACACACCGTTGCTCCTCTTGAAAAGCAGTAAAAAAACAAACAAAAAGGACGACCAGTTTGTCCCGCTCCAAATCCCCCGCCAATGCCAAATACCAATGCCAATGCCCTCGGGACTGGTCCTGGCCGGGACAGCCCACTTCTTAGAACGCCCAAACAAAAATCAACTCGCTATGCCGGTCGTACCAAAAGGTGAATAGACGTAAAAACGTAGAAATCGGGTCATCATCAACGACGTGACGACCTCGACCGACTAATTACTTGCGGTCCTTGACGTCATCTTCATCCTCGTCGTC